>SZWC01002844.1:198121-211106 GCA_023375785.1 Penium margaritaceum | reverse complement strand
GCACCACTCCACAACCAGTTCGCACCACTCCGCAAGCAGTTCGCACCACTCCTCAACCAGTTGGCACCGTCCCGTAACCAGTTTGCACCACTCCGCAACCAGTTCGGACCACTCCGCAACCAGTTCGCACCACTCCGCAACCAGTTCGCACCACTCTGCAACCAGTTCGCACCACTCCGCAAGCAGTTCACACAACTCCGTATCCAGTTTACACCACTCCGCAACTCGTTCCCACCACTCAGCAATCAGTTCGCACCACTCCGCAACCAGGTCGCACCACTCCGCAACCAGTTCGCTCCACTCTGCAACCATTGCGCACCACTCTGCAGCCAGTTCGCACCACTCCGCAACCAGTTCGCACTGCTTGGCAACCTGTTCGCAGAACTCCGCAACCAGTTTGCAGGACTACGCAACCAGCTCGCATCACTCCGCAACCAGTTCACACCACTCCGGACCCAGTTGGCACCACTCCACAACCAGTTAGCACCATCTCGCAACCAGTTCGCACCACTCCGCAGCCAGTTCGCACCACTTCGCAACCAGTTTGCACCACTCCGCAACCAATTCGTACCACTCCGCAACCAGTTCGCACCACTCGGCAACCAGTTTGCACCACTCCAAAACCGGTTTGTACCACTCTGCAATCAGTGCGCACCACTCCACAACCAGTTTCACCACTCTCTAACCAGTTCGCACCACTCCGCAACCAGTTTGCACCACTCCAAAACCGGTTTGTACCACTCTGCAATCAGTGCGCACCACTCCACAACCAGTTTCACCACTCTCTAACCAGTTCGCACCACTCCGCAACCAGTTCGCACAACACCGCAACCAATTCGCACGACTCTGCAACCAGTTCGCACTATTCCGCAAAAAGATTGCACCACTCTGCAACAAGTTCGCACCACTCCGCAACCAGTTCGCACCACTCCGCAACCAGTTCGCACGACTCCGAAACCAGTTCGCACCACTCTGCAACCACTTCGCACCACTGTGCAACTAGTTGACACCACACCAGAGCCAGTTCGTACCACTGTGCGACCAGTTTGCACCACTCTGCAACTAGTTTGCACCACGCCTCAACCAGTTTGTACCACTCCGCAACCAGTTCGCACCACTCCTCAACCAGTTCGCACCACCCCGCAGCCAGTTCGCACCACTCCGCAACCTGTTCGCAAAACCCCGCAACCAGTTCGCACCACTCGCAACCAGTTTTCACCATTCCGCGACCAGGTGGCACCACTCTGCAACCAGTTTGCACTACTCCGCAACCAGTTCGCACCACTCTGCACCCAGCTCGCAACACTCCGCAACCAGTTTGCACCACTCTGCAACCAGTTTGCACTACTCCGCAACCAGTTCGCACCACGCCGCAACCAGTTCGCACGACTCCGCAACCAGTTCGCACCACGCCGCAACCAGTTCGCACGACTCCGCAACCAGTTCGCACCACGCCGCAACCAGTTCGCACGACTCCGCAACCAGTTCGCACCACGCCGCAACCAGTTCGCACGACTCCGCAACCAGTTCGCACCACGCCGCAACCAGTTCGCACGACTCCGCAACCAGTTCGCACCACGCCGCAACCAGTTCGCACGACTCCGCAACCAGTTCGCACCACGCCGCAACCAGTTCGCACGACTCCGCAACCAGTTCGCACCACGCCGCAACCAGTTCGCACGACTCCGCAACCAGTTCGCACCACGCCGCAACCAGTTCGCACGACTCCGCAACCAGTTCGCACCACGCCGCAACCAGTTCGCACGACTCCGCAACCAGTTCGCACCACGCCGCAACCAGTTCGCACGACTCCGCAACCAGTTCGCACCACGCCGCAACCAGTTCGCACGACTCCGCAACCAGTTCGCACCACGCCGCAACCAGTTCGCACGACTCCGCAACCAGTTCGCACCACGCCGCAACCAGTTCGCACGACTCCGCAACCAGTTCGCACCACGCCGCAACCAGTTCGCACGACTCCGCAACCAGTTCGCACCACGCCGCAACCAGTTCGCACGACTCCGCAACCAGTTCGCACCACGCCGCAACCAGTTCGCACGACTCCGCAACCAGTTCGCACCACGCCGCAACCAGTTCGCACGACTCCGCAACCAGTTCGCACCACGCCGCAACCAGTTCGCACGACTCCGCAACCAGTTCGCACCACGCCGCAACCAGTTCGCACGACTCCGCAACCAGTTCGCACCACGCCGCAACCAGTTCGCACGACTCCGCAACCAGTTCGCACCACGCCGCAACCAGTTCGCACGACTCCGCAACCAGTTCGCACCACGCCGCAACCAGTTCGCACGACTCCGCAACCAGTTCGCACCACGCCGCAACCAGTTCGCACGACTCCGCAACCAGTTCGCACCACGCCGCAACCAGTTCGCACGACTCCGCAACCAGTTCGCACCACGCCGCAACCAGTTCGCACGACTCCGCAACCAGTTCGCACCACGCCGCAACCAGTTCGCACGACTCCGCAACCAGTTCGCACCACGCCGCAACCAGTTCGCACGACTCCGCAACCAGTTCGCACCACGCCGCAACCAGTTCGCACGACTCCGCAACCAGTTCGCACCACGCCGCAACCAGTTCGCACGACTCCGCAACCAGTTCGCACCACGCCGCAACCAGTTCGCACGACTCCGCAACCAGTTCGCACCACGCCGCAACCAGTTCGCACGACTCCGCAACCAGTTCGCACCACGCCGCAACCAGTTCGCACGACTCCGCAACCAGTTCGCACCACGCCGCAACCAGTTCGCACGACTCCGCAACCAGTTCGCACCACGCCGCAACCAGTTCGCACGACTCCGCAACCAGTTCGCACCACGCCGCAACCAGTTCGCACGACTCCGCAACCAGTTCGCACCACGCCGCAACCAGTTCGCACGACTCCGCAACCAGTTCGCACCACGCCGCAACCAGTTCGCACGACTCCGCAACCAGTTCGCACCACGCCGCAACCAGTTCGCACGACTCCGCAACCAGTTCGCACCACGCCGCAACCAGTTCGCACGACTCCGCAACCAGTTCGCACCACGCCGCAACCAGTTCGCACGACTCCGCAACCAGTTCGCACCACGCCGCAACCAGTTCGCACGACTCCGCAACCAGTTCGCACCACGCCGCAACCAGTTCGCACGACTCCGCAACCAGTTCGCACCACGCCGCAACCAGTTCGCACGACTCCGCAACCAGTTCGCACCACGCCGCAACCAGTTCGCACGACTCCGCAACCAGTTCGCACCACGCCGCAACCAGTTCGCACGACTCCGCAACCAGTTCGCACCACGCCGCAACCAGTTCGCACGACTCCGCAACCAGTTCGCACCACGCCGCAACCAGTTCGCACGACTCCGCAACCAGTTCGCACCACGCCGCAACCAGTTCGCACGACTCCGCAACCAGTTCGCACCACGCCGCAACCAGTTCGCACGACTCCGCAACCAGTTCGCACCACGCCGCAACCAGTTCGCACGACTCCGCAACCAGTTCGCACCACGCCGCAACCAGTTCGCACGACTCCGCAACCAGTTCGCACCACGCCGCAACCAGTTCGCACGACTCCGCAACCAGTTCGCACCACGCCGCAACCAGTTCGCACGACTCCGCAACCAGTTCGCACCACGCCGCAACCAGTTCGCACGACTCCGCAACCAGTTCGCACCACGCCGCAACCAGTTCGCACGACTCCGCAACCAGTTCGCACCACGCCGCAACCAGTTCGCACGACTCCGCAACCAGTTCGCACCACGCCGCAACCAGTTCGCACGACTCCGCAACCAGTTCGCACCACGCCGCAACCAGTTCGCACGACTCCGCAACCAGTTCGCACCACGCCGCAACCAGTTCGCACGACTCCGCAACCAGTTCGCACCACGCCGCAACCAGTTCGCACGACTCCGCAACCAGTTCGCACCACGCCGCAACCAGTTCGCACGACTCCGCAACCAGTTCGCACCACGCCGCAACCAGTTCGCACGACTCCGCAACCAGTTCGCACCACGCCGCAACCAGTTCGCACGACTCCGCAACCAGTTCGCACCACGCCGCAACCAGTTCGCACGACTCCGCAACCAGTTCGCACCACGCCGCAACCAGTTCGCACGACTCCGCAACCAGTTCGCACCACGCCGCAACCAGTTCGCACGACTCCGCAACCAGTTCGCACCACGCCGCAACCAGTTCGCACGACTCCGCAACCAGTTCGCACCACGCCGCAACCAGTTCGCACGACTCCGCAACCAGTTCGCACCACGCCGCAACCAGTTCGCACGACTCCGCAACCAGTTCGCACCACGCCGCAACCAGTTCGCACGACTCCGCAACCAGTTCGCACCACGCCGCAACCAGTTCGCACGACTCCGCAACCAGTTCGCACCACGCCGCAACCAGTTCGCACGACTCCGCAACCAGTTCGCACCACGCCGCAACCAGTTCGCACGACTCCGCAACCAGTTCGCACCACGCCGCAACCAGTTCGCACGACTCCGCAACCAGTTCGCACCACGCCGCAACCAGTTCGCACGACTCCGCAACCAGTTCGCACCACGCCGCAACCAGTTCGCACGACTCCGCAACCAGTTCGCACCACGCCGCAACCAGTTCGCACGACTCCGCAACCAGTTCGCACCACGCCGCAACCAGTTCGCACGACTCCGCAACCAGTTCGCACCACGCCGCAACCAGTTCGCACGACTCCGCAACCAGTTCGCACCACGCCGCAACCAGTTCGCACGACTCCGCAACCAGTTCGCACCACGCCGCAACCAGTTCGCACGACTCCGCAACCAGTTCGCACCACGCCGCAACCAGTTCGCACGACTCCGCAACCAGTTCGCACCACGCCGCAACCAGTTCGCACGACTCCGCAACCAGTTCGCACCACGCCGCAACCAGTTCGCACGACTCCGCAACCAGTTCGCACCACGCCGCAACCAGTTCGCACGACTCCGCAACCAGTTCGCACCACGCCGCAACCAGTTCGCACGACTCCGCAACCAGTTCGCACCACGCCGCAACCAGTTCGCACGACTCCGCAACCAGTTCGCACCACGCCGCAACCAGTTCGCACGACTCCGCAACCAGTTCGCACCACGCCGCAACCAGTTCGCACGACTCCGCAACCAGTTCGCACCACGCCGCAACCAGTTCGCACGACTCCGCAACCAGTTCGCACCACGCCGCAACCAGTTCGCACGACTCCGCAACCAGTTCGCACCACGCCGCAACCAGTTCGCACGACTCCGCAACCAGTTCGCACCACGCCGCAACCAGTTCGCACGACTCCGCAACCAGTTCGCACCACGCCGCAACCAGTTCGCACGACTCCGCAACCAGTTCGCACCACGCCGCAACCAGTTCGCACGACTCCGCAACCAGTTCGCACCACGCCGCAACCAGTTCGCACGACTCCGCAACCAGTTCGCACCACGCCGCAACCAGTTCGCACGACTCCGTAACCAGTTTGCACCACTCCGCAACCAGGTGGCACCACTCCACAACCAGTTCGCACCGCTCGGCAACAAGTTCGCACCACTCCGCAACCAGTTTGCACCACTCCGCAACTAGCTCGCACCACTCCGCAACCAGTTCGCACAACTCTGAAACCACTTTGCACCACTCCGCAACCAGTTCGCACCATGCCGAAACCAGTTCTCACCACTCCGCATCCAGTTCCCACCATTCCTCAACCAGTTCGCACCACTCCGCAACCAGTTTGCACCATTCCGCAACCAGTTCGCACTACTCGGCAACCAGTTTGCACCACTCCGAAACCCGTTTGTACGACTCTGCAATCAGTTCGCACAACTCCACAACCAGTTCGCACCACTATGTAACCAGTTGGCACCACTCCGCGACCAGTTCGCACCACTCCACAACCAGTTCGCACCACTCCGCAACAAATTCGCACGACTCCGCAACCAATTGGCACGACTGTGCAACCAGTTCGCACTATTCCGCAACCAGTTTGCACCACTCTGTAAGCAGTTGACACCACTCCACAACCTGTTCGCACCACTCCGTAACCAGTTCGCACCACTCCGAAACCAGTGCGCACCACTCTGCAACCAGGTCGCACCACTCCGCAACTAGTTTGCACCATTCCGCAACCACTTCGAACTACTCCGCAACCAGTTCGCACAACTCCGCAACCAGTTCGCATCACTCCGCAACCAATTTGCACCACTCCCTAACCAGTTCGCACCACTCCGCGACCAGTTTGCACCACTCCTCAACCAGGTCGCACCACTCCGCAACCAGTTTGCACCACTTCGCAACCAGTTCGCACCATACTGCAACCAACTCGCAACACTCTGCAACCAGTTTGCACAACTCCGCAACCAGTTCGAACCACTCCGCAACCAGTTCGCACCACTCTGAAACCAGTTCGTACCACTCCGCAACCAGTTCGCACCACTCTGTAATCAGTTCGCACCACTGCGCAACCAGTATGCACCAATCCGCAACCAGTCCGGACCACTCCGCAACCGGTTTGCACCACTCTATTACCAGTTCGCACCACTCTGCAACTAGTTCGCACCACTCTGCAACGAGTTTGCATCACTCCACAACCAGTTATCACCACTCCGCAACCAGTTTGTACCACTCCGCAACGAGTTCGCACCACTCCGCAACCAGTTCGCACCACTCGCAAGCAGTTCGCACCACTCCGAAACCAGTTTGCACCACTCGGAAACCAGTTTGCACAGCTCTGCAACCAGTTCACACCACTCCGCAACCAGTTTGCACCACTCCGCAACCCGTTCGCACCACTCCGCAACCAGTTCGCACCACTCAGTAACCAGTTCGTACCACTCCGCAACCAGTTTGCACCACTCCGCAACGAGTTCGCACCACTCCGCAACCAGTTCGCACCACACTGCAACCAGCTCGCACCACTCTGCAACCAGTTTGCACCACTCCACAACCAGTTAGCACCACTCCGCAACCAGTTTGTACCACTCCGCAACGAGTTCGCACCACTCCGCAACCAGTTCGCACCACACTGCAACCAGCTCGCACCACTCTGCAACCAGTTTGCACCACTCCACAACCAGTTAGCACCACTCCGCAACCAGTTTGTACCACTCCGCAACGAGTTCGCACCACTCCGCAACCAGTTCGCACCACACTGCAACCAGCTCGCACCACTCTGCAACCAGTTTGCACCACTCCACAACCAGTTAGCACCACTCCGCAACCAGTTTGTACCACTCCGCAACGAGTTCGCACCACTCCGCAACCAGTTCGCACCACACTGCAACCAGCTCGCACCACTCTGCAACCAGTTTGCACCACTCCACAACCAGTTAGCACCACTCCGCAACCAGTTTGTACCACTCCGCAACGAGTTCGCACCACTCCGCAACCAGTTCGCACCACACTGCAACCAGCTCGCACCACTCTGCAACCAGTTTGCACCACTCCACAACCAGTTAGCACCACTCCGCAACCAGTTTGTACCACTCCGCAACGAGTTCGCACCACTCCGCAACCAGTTCGCACCACACTGCAACCAGCTCGCACCACTCTGCAACCAGTTTGCACCACTCCACAACCAGTTAGCACCACTCCGCAACCAGTTTGTACCACTCCGCAACGAGTTCGCACCACTCCGCAACCAGTTCGCACCACACTGCAACCAGCTCGCACCACTCTGCAACCAGTTTGCACCACTCCACAACCAGTTAGCACCACTCCGCAACCAGTTTGTACCACTCCGCAACGAGTTCGCACCACTCCGCAACCAGTTCGCACCACACTGCAACCAGCTCGCACCACTCTGCAACCAGTTTGCACCACTCCACAACCAGTTAGCACCACTCCGCAACCAGTTTGTACCACTCCGCAACGAGTTCGCACCACTCCGCAACCAGTTCGCACCACCCCGCAACCAGTTCGCACCACTCCGCAGCCAGTTCGCACCACTCCGCAACCAGTTCGCACCATACTGCAACCAACTCGCAACACTCTGCAACCAGTTTGCACCACTCCGCAACCAGTTCGCACCACTCCGCAACCAGTTCGCACCACTCAGTAACCAGTTCGTACCACTCCGCAACCAGTTTGCACCACTTCGTAATCAGTTTGCACCACTGCGCAACCATTTTGCACCACTCCGCAACCAGTCCGCACCACTCCGCAACCAGTTTGCACCACTCCATCAGCAGTTCGCACCACTCTGCAACTTGTTCGCACCACTCTGCAACGAGTTTGCATCACTCCACAACCAGATATCACTACTCTGCAACCCGTTCGCACCACTCCGCAACGAGTTCGCACCAATCCGCAACCAGTTCGCACCACTCCGCAAGCAGTTTGCACCACTCCGAAACCAGTTCGCACAGCTCTGCAACCAGTTCACACCACTCCGCAACCAAATTGCACCACTCCGCAAGCATTTTGCACCACTCCACAACCAGTTTGCACCACTCCGCAACCAGTTTGCACAACTCCGCAACAAATTCGTACCACTCCGCAACCAGTTTGCACCACTCCGCACCCCGTTCGCACCACTCCGCAACCAGTTCGCACCACTCCTCAACCAGTTCGCACCATCCCGCAACCAGTTCGCACCACTCCGCACCCCGTTCGCACCACTCCGCAACCACCTCGCACCACTCCGCAACCAGTTGGCACCACTCCGCAACCAGTCGGACCATTCCGCACCCAATTCGTACCACTCCGCAACCAGTTTGCACCACTCCACAACCAGTTCGCACCACTCTGCAACCAGTTCGTACCACTCAGCAACCAGTTCCCACCACTTCGCAACCAGTTCGCACCACTCCGCAACCAGCTTGCACCACTCCGCAACCAGTTCGCACCACTCCGCAACAAGTTTGCACCACTCTGCATCCAGTTTGCACCACTCCACAACCAGTTCACACAACTCCGCAACCAGTTCGCACCACTCCGCAACCAGTTGGCACCACTCTGCAAACAGTTTGTACTACTCCGCAACCAGTTCGCACCACTCCGCAACCAGTTCGCACCACTCTGCACCCAGTGCGCACCACTCCACAACCAGTGCGGACCACTCCACAACCAGTTCGCACCACTCTGCAACCAGTTCGCACCACTCCGCAACCAGGTCCCACCACTCCGCAACCAGTTCGCACCACTCCGCAAACAGTTTGTACTGCTCCGCAACCAGTTTGCACCAATCCGCAACCAGTTCACACCACTCTGTACCCAATGCGCACCACTCTGCAACCAGTGCGCACCACTCCACAACCAGTTCGCACCACTCCGCAACCAGTTCGCACCACTCCGCAACCAGTTTGCACCACTCCGCAACCAGTTCGCACCACTCCGCAACCTGTTCGCACAACTCCGCAACCAGATCGCACCACTCCTAAACAGGTTCGCATCACTCCGCAACCAGTTCGCACCACTCCGCAACCAGTTCCCACCTCTCCGCAACCAGTTTGCACCACTCCACAAACAGTTTGTACCACTCCCCAACCAGTTCGCACCACTCCACAACTGATTCGCACCACTCCGCACCCATTGCGCACCACCCCGCAACCAGTGGGCACAACTCCACAACCAGTTTGCACCACTCTGCAACCAGCTTGCACAACTCCGCAACCAGTTCGCACCACTCCACAACCAGTTCGCACCACTCCGAAACCAGATCGCACCACACCGCAACCAGTTCGTACCACTCCGCAACCAGTTCACACGACTCCGCAACCAGTTCGCACCACTCAGCAACCAGTTCGCACCACTCCGTAACCAGTTCGCACCACTCCGCAACCAGTTCACACCACTCCGCAACCAGTTCGCACCACTCCACAACCAGTTCGCACCACTCCGCAACCAGTTCGCACCACTCCGCAACCAGTTTGCACCACTCCGCATCCAGTTCGTACCACTCTGCAACCAGTTCGCACCCATCCGCAACCAGTTCGCACCACTCCGCACCCAGTGTGCACCACTCCACAATGAGTACGCACCACTCCACAACTAGTTCGCACCACTCCACAACCAGTTTGCACCACTCCTCAACCAGTTCGCACCACTCTGCAACCAATTCACACCACTCTGCAACCAGTTCGTACCACTCCACAACCAGTTCACACCACCCCGCAACCAGTTCGCACCACTCCGCAACCAGTTCGCACCACTCCGCAACCAGTTTGCACCACTCCGCAACCAGTTGGACAACTCCGGAAACGGTTCACCACTCCGCAACCAGTTCGCACCACTTCGCGACCAGTTCGCACCACTCCGCAGCCAGCTCACATCTCTGCAACCAGTTCGCACCACTCTAGAACCAGTTTACACCACTCATCAACAAGTTCTCACCACTCAGCAACCAGTTCGCACCACAATGTGGCTTTAATGCACAGTGACCAACCAAAGTATGCATATGTCACTGAACACGACGAACGAATTTCACTTCATGTGGTCAACGTTGAAAACGCATAACACAAGTCACAAATGGTCAGAGGGGAAAACAATGGATTGGGAACACTAGTTGTGAACTAGGAAGTACAAAGACCTTCAACAAGCAGTGGCACGGTATGGCTAGCGTGCATAGTGACCAACCAAAGGATGCATACGTCACTGACTACGACCGAATAAGTGCACTATGTGTGGTCAACATTGACAACTCATAACACGAGTCACAAATGGTCAGAGGGAGAGACAATGGGTTGGGAAGCCTATGTATTGACTAGAAATGACGAAGAAGTTCAATACGTAGTGGCACGTTGTGGCTAATATGCACACTAAACAACCAAATAGGCATATGTCACTGATCATGACCACATTATTTCAATATGGGTGGTCAACGTTGACCAACCATAACATGAGTCACAAACGGTCAGGACAGGAAACAATGCTATGGGAATATTGGTTCTCAACTACCAAGTACAACGAACTTCAGTCAGTAGTAGCACGTTGTGGCTACCATTCACAGTGACCGACCAAAGTAGGCATATGTATTGCCTTTGACCAAAGAAATCCGTAGTGTGTGGTCAACGTTGACAACTCATAATACAAGTCACAAATGGTCAGAGGGGGAACAATGGTTTGGGAACACCAAGTATCACATAGCAAGCACAAGGGGCTTCAATACGTTGCGGCATGGTGTGGAGACCATGCACAATGACCAACCAAAGTTGGCATATGTCGCTGACCATGACCAAGTAATGTCACTAAGTGTGGTAAACTTTGACAACTCACAACACGGGTCACAAATAGTCAGGGTGGAAGGTAATGGTTTGTGAATACTAGTTATCTACAGGCAAGTGCAAATACCTTCAATATGTAGTGGCACAATGTGGCTTTGATGCACTGTGACCAACCAAAGTATGCATATGTCATTAACCATGACAAACAGTTTTCACTTCATGTGGTCAACGTTGAAAACGCATAACATGAGTCACAAATGGTCAGAGGGGAAAATGATGGATTGGGAAGCCTATGTATTGGCTAGAAAGGACAAAGAACTTCAATACGTAGTGGCATGGTGTGGCTAATATGCACACCAAACAATGAAACTAGGCATATGTCACTGATCATGACAAGAGAATTTCAATATGCGTGGTCAACGTCGACCAACCATAACACGAGTCACAAACGGTCAGGAGAGGAAACAATGCTATGAGAACATCGGCTCAAATACCAAGTACAATGACCTTCAGTCAGTAGTAGCGCGGTGTGGCTACCATGCACAATGACCGACCAAAGCAGGCATATTTACTGCCTTTGACCAAAGAAATCAGCTGTGTGTGGTCCACCTTGACAACTCATAACACGAGTCACAAATGGTCAAAGGGGAAAGAATGGGTTGGAAACACCACTTATCACATAGCAAGCACAAGGGGCTTCAATACGTTGTGGCACGGTGTGGGGACCATGTACGATGACCAACCAAAGTAGGCATATGTCACTGACCATGACCAAATAATGTCACTAAGTGTGGTAAACTTTGAAAAATCACAACACGAGTCACAAATGGTCAGGGTGGAAGGTAATGGTTTGTGAATACTAGTTATCTACTAGCAAGTACAAATACTTTCAATATGTCGTGGCACAATGTGGCTTCAATGCACAGTGACCACCCAAAGCATGCATATGTCACTAACCATGACGAAAGCATTTCACTTAATGTGGGCAACGTTGAAAACGCATAACACGAGTCACAAATGGTCAGAGGGGAAAACAATGGGATGGGAACACTAGTTATCAACTAGGAAGTACAAAGTCCTTCAACAAGCAGTGGCACGGTATGGCTAGCGTGCACAGTGACCAACCAAAGGATGCATACGTCACTGACTTCGACCGAATAATGTTGTTCTTCTATGCCCCATGGCCACTGCTATGGGTTGACGGACAGGTTGGGCATGCACTGCTCTCTGGAGTAAGTCCCCCAAACCTTGTCCGTGGTGCAAGTCCAAGCGAGACACCAGAAGTGTAGCGCAACGGATAGCATGTTGGACTTAGGGACAACAGGTCCTGCGATCGAGCCTTGATGTGCGCAGGAGGTTTTTTGACCTTCTGGCACAGGGGAAGTTTCTTAGACATTTCTCCATGCATGAGGAGGGTGCGCCACTTGGCGGTCAGTGGATGCGCCAATTGGCGGACTGGTGAGGTGGTGTGGAGTGACCACCCCAAAAGTGTCACTACCCACACACCTTAGAAGCCAGGCCTAGGACTATATGTACCAGGCTCATTCCTCATTCTAATTACACAATCTGGCCTTAGATGCTCCTCACAGAGTTGTCCAACTAAGGAACAGTATAAAGAAGACACTGGTTGGTCTAAGCCCCAGGAGTTAGTCTTTGACTAGCACCTCGCGCGAAAGTGACCAAGTGTTAAGTGGACACAGTTGCTAGCAAGTGATTGCCTAGGAACTGCTCAGTGTGGAACCGTGATCCTGAGGGTGATATCTTCTCCTAGCTGAAATGCTAGGAGCGGACGGCAGGTGCTATTGTGTCGGCCCTGTTTTCTAGTCCGT
>SZWC01002844.1:171329-182214 GCA_023375785.1 Penium margaritaceum | reverse complement strand
TTTGAATCCTCGTACGCGCAATATAGAATAGGCTCGCGACCTGGGGGGGATGGGGAGGGGGCGGCTGTGTTGTGCTACCTCAACTCTACCTTCGAGCCTAAGCCGTGGGGGGGTAGGGGGGGGGGTGTTATAATGCAGTCGCAAATCTGTCCTCTGGGTCGTCCACGGAACATCCCTCTAGGGGGGTGGGAGGGAGAATTCCAGTGAAGGCACCTACGCGTAACAAATAAACAAAAACCGTCCTGGTGTCAAAGGGAGAAACCTTTTGCTATTTATTGACTAGCAAGTGCAAATACTTTCAACAAGTAGTGGAACGGTATGGCTACCATGTACAATGACCAACCAGATTAGGCATGTGCAACTTAGCATGACCAAATAATCTTACTATGTGTGGTTAACGATGACAGCCCAAAATATGGGCCACGAATTGTCAGAGGGGGAAACAATGGGTTGGGAACACCAAGAATCACATAGCAAGCACAATGGGCTTCAATACGTTGTGGCACGGCGTGGAGACCATGCACGATGACCAGCCAAAGTAAGCATGTGTCACTGACCATGACCAAATAATGTCTCTAAGTGTGGTAAACGTTGACAACTCACAACACGAGTCACAAAAGGTCAGGGTGGAAGGTAATGGTTTGTGAATACCAGTTATCTACTATAAAGTACAAATACCTTCAATATGTAGTGGCACACAGTGGCTTCAATGCACAGTGACCAACCAAAGTATGCATATGTCGCTGAACACGACGAAAGAAGTTCACTTCATGTGGTCAACGTTGAAAACGCATAACATGAGTCACAGATGGTCAGAGGGGAAAACAATGGATTGGGAACACTAGTTATCAACTAGGAAGTACAAATACCTTCAACAAGCAGTGGCACGGTATGGCTAGCCTGCACAGTGACCAACCAAAGGATGCATACGTCACTGACTACGACCGAATAAGTCCACTATGTGTTGTCAGCATTGACAACTCATAACACAAGTCACAAATGGCCAGAGGGAGAGACAATGGTTTGGGAAGCCTATGTATTGACTAGAAAGGACAGCGAACTTCAATACGTAGTGGCACGGTGTGGCTAATATGCACACCAAATAACCAAACTAGGCATATGTCACTGATCATGACCACATAATTTCAGTATGGGTGGTCAACGTTGACCAAACATTACACGAGTCACAAACGGTCAGGAGAGGAAACAATGCTATGAGAATATCGGTTCTCAACTACCAAGTACAATGATCTTCACTCTGTAGTAGCGCGGTGTGGCTACCATGCACAATGACCGACCAAAGTAGGCATATTTACTGCCTTTGACCAAAGAAAGCCGATGTGTGTGGTCCACGTTGACAACTCATAATACGAGTCACAAATGGTCAGAGGGGGAAACAATGGTTTGGGAATACCACGTATCACATAGCAAGCACAAGGGGCTTCAATACGTAGTGGCACGGTGTGGCTAATATGCACACCAAATAACCAAACTAGGCATATGTCACTGAGCATGACCACATAACTTCAGTATGGGTGGTCAACGTTGACCAAACATTACACGAGTCACAAACGGTCAGGAGAGGAAACAATGCTATGAGAATATCGGTTCTCAACTACCAAGTACAATGATCTTCACTCTGTAGTAGCGCGGTGTGGCTACCATGCACAATGACCGACCAAAGTAGGCATATTTACTGCCTTTGACCAAAGAAAGCCGATGTGTGTGGTCCACGTTGACAACTCATAATACGAGTCACAAATGGTCAGAGGGGGAAACAATGGTTTGGGAATACCACGTATCACATAGCAAGCACAAGGGGCTTCAATACGTAGTGGCACGGTGTGGGGACCATGCACGATAACCAACCAAAGGAGGCATATGTCACTGACCATGACCAAAAAATGTCACCAAGTGTGGTAAACTTTGACAACTCACAACACGAGTCACAAATGGTCAGGGTGGAAGGTAATGGTTTGTGAATACTAGTTATCTACTAGCAAGTAAAAACACCTTCAATATACAATTTGGCTTCAATGCACAGTGACCATTCAAAGTATGCATATGTCACTAACCATGACGAACAAATTTCACTTCATGTGGTCAACGTTGAAAACGCATAACACTAGTCACAAATGGTCAGAGGGGAAAACAATGGATTGGGAAGCCCATGTTTTGGCTAGAAAGGACAAAGAACTTCAATACGTAGTGGCAGGGTGTGGCTAATATGCACACCAAACCATCAAACTAGGCATATGTCACAGATCATGACCAGAGAATTTCAATATGGGTGGTCAACGTTGACCAACCATAACACGGGTCACAAACGGCCAGGAGAGGAAACAATGCTATGAGATTATCAGTTCTCAACTACCATGTATAACACCTTCAGTCAATAGTAGCACAGTGTGGCTACCATGCACAATGACCAACAAAAGTAGGCATATATACTGCCTTTGACCAAAGAAATCCGCTGTGTGTAGTCCATGTTGACAACTCATAATACGAGTCACAAATGGTGAGAGGGGGAAACAATGGTTTGGAAACTCCACGAATCACATAGCAAGCACAAGGGGCTTCAATATGTTGTGGCACGGTGTGGAGACCATGAATGATGACCAACCAAAGTAGTCATATGTCACTGACCATGACCAAACAATGTCAATAAGTGTGGTAAACTCTGACAACTCACAACACGAGTCACAAATGGTCAGGGTGGAAGGCAATGGTTTGTGAATACTAGTTATATACTATATTTTACAAATACCTTCAATATGTAGTGGCACAATGTGGCTTCAATGCACAGTGACCAACCAAAGTATGCATATGTCACTGAACATGACGAAATAATTTCACTTCATGTGGTCAACGTTGAAAACGCATAACACAAGTCACAAATGGTCAGAGGGGAAAACAATGGATTGGGATCACTAGTTATCAAGCAGGAAGTACAAAGACCGTCAACAAGTAGTGGCACGGTATGGCTAGCGTGCACAGTGACCAACCAAAGGATGCATACGTCACTGACTACGACCGAATAAGTCCACTGTGTGTGGTCAACATTGACAGCTCATAACACGAGTCACAAATGGTCAGAGGGAGAGACAATGGTTTGGGAAGCCTATGTATTGACTAGAAATGACAAAGAAGTTCAATACGTAGTGGCACGGTGTGGCGAACATGCACACCAAACAACCAAACTAGACATATGTCACTGATCATGACCACATAATTTCAATATGGGTGGTCAACGTTGACCAACCATACCACGAGTCACAAACGGTTAGGACAGGAAACAATGTTATGGGAATATCGGTTCTCAACTACCAAGTACAACGACCTTCAGTCAGTACTAGCACGGTGTGGCTACCATGCACATTGACCGACCAAAGTAGGCATATGTACTCTCTTTGACCAAAGAAATCCGCTGTGTGTGGTCAACGTTGACAACTCATAATACGAGTCACAAATGGTCAAAGGGGGAAAGAATGGTTTGGGAACACCAAGTATCACATAGCAAGCACAAGGGGCTTCAATACGATGCGGCACGGTGTGGAGACCATGCACGATGACCAACAAAAGTAGGCATATGTCACTGACCATGACCAAGTAATGTCACTAAGTGTGGTAAACCTTGACAACTCACAACACGGGTAACAAATGGTCGGGGTGGCTGGTAATGGTTTATGAATACTAGTTATCTGCAAGCAAGTACAAATACCTTCAATATGTAGTGGCACAATGTGGCTTCAATGCACACTGACCAACCAAAGTATGCATATGTCACTGACCATGACGAACAACATTCACTTTATGTGGTCAACGTTGAAAAGGCATAACACGAGTCACAAATGGTCAGAGTGGAAAACCATGGATTGGGAAGCCTATGTAATGGCTAGAAAGGACAAAGAACTTCAATACGTAGTGGCACGGTGTGGCTAATATGCACACCAAACTATCAAACGAGGCATGTGTCACTGATCATGACCACATAATTTCAATATGGGTGGTTAACGTTGACCAACCATAACACGAGTCACAAACGGTCAGGACAGGAAACAATGCTATGAGAATATTGGTTCTCAACTACCAAGTACAATGACCTTCAGTTGGTAGTAGCAAGGTGTTGTTACCATGCACAATGACCGACCAAAGTATGCATGTTTACTGCCTTTGACCAAAGAAATCTGCTGTGTGTGGTCCACGTTGACAACTCATAATACGAGTCACAAATGGTCAGAGGGGGAAACAATGGTTTGGGAACACCACGTATCACATAGCAAGCACAAGGGGCTTCAATACATTGTGGCACGGTGTGGGGACCATGCACGATGACCAACCAAAGTAGGCATTTGTCGCTGACCATGACCAGGTAATGTCACTAAGTGTGGTAAACTTTGACAACTCACAGCACGAGTCACAAATGGTCAGGGTGGAAGGTAATAGTTTGTGAATACGACTTATCTACTAGAAAGTACAAATACCTTCAATATGTAGTGGCACAATGTGGCTTCAATGCATAGTGACAACCCAAAGCATGCATTTGTCACTGGACTTGACGAAAGAATATCATTTCATGTGGTCAACATTGAAAGTGCATAACACGAGTCACAAATGGTCAGAGGGGGAAACAATGGATTTGGAACACTAGTTATCAACTAGGAAGTACAAATACCTTCAACAAGCAGTGGCACAGTATGCAGTGTTGCCTTCGATGCTCGTTGTAGGGCCACTACAACGACCTCGGCACATCGAGGCACATCGATGTAGCCTCGATGTGGTGTAGGGTCGTAGGGGCGACCGGGACCTACCGGCGCCCAATTTTTCAACACGGCCGAGACGACCAAGCACAAATCCCAGTCACCGCGAGTAGCCCCGTTCGGCTTCGAACACCTCGGAAGCACTTCACATGCACNCCTACTTAGCTGCATCCTGAGCGGACATTCCGAGGGCCAGTCACATGCGGTGCATTGGAATCTTCTAAAATCTCTTATCGATAAGCATGGAGTACAGTTTGGTAAAGTTTTGTGGAAAACTTTAACGTAAAAAATGTCTTTCCATACCCGTAGTTTGAACGTCAAATACATGACGACAACATTTTCATCATTTTAGTTGCAACGGTAGGAGGTTTTACTAAATCTCTGTCAATTCAAATTTTGCTTCTTAGTAAGTCCGAACATGCAAACCGATTGTTTGCATGTTCGGACTTGTGCATCGATTTGCCGACAGATCATGTACCGTCAATCGGTGAATCGTGTGCCATCGATTTGACGATGGATCA
Source organism: Penium margaritaceum (assembly GCA_023375785.1). Lineage (NCBI taxonomy): Eukaryota > Viridiplantae > Streptophyta > Zygnematophyceae > Desmidiales > Peniaceae > Penium > Penium margaritaceum. The sequence continues at coordinate 176,933 of SZWC01002844.1, read as the reverse complement.
TTTACCGTCGATCGTGAGAACGCTCGTACACCGTCCATTTGGCAACTCATCAGACGTGCGTTTGCGGTGGCGGAGTCGGCGTCTGGAAAGACGCGGACGCCGACACTCGATACTATGCCACTCTTTACTCCCAGTAACACACCAACGATGTGTTCGATGATGGCGTGAGGACTTCACCGCCGGGAGTAGCCCGGCGGTTGTCTCACCATGGCTTCGCAACCAAGCTCTCAGCCAAGCACCAACAGAGGCTCCACTGGTGCCTCAAGCCCCTCGGTTACCCCAGCGTCTACCGTACCCAGCCAGTTTGACGCGAGCAAGTGGAACCCACCAAGGAGGCGCAGGCTCACTGGTGATTTCCTCACCAAGGAGCTTTCAAAACACTGCCAAGCATGGGCGACGCCGGCGAAGAAGGCTGGCTTCATCTGCGGAGCATGTGCCAAGAAAGTGAGCGGAACGTGTGACCGCATCCGCGGGCACTTCGCATGCAACAATCCAAACGTGGGCAAGTGTCCACATCCTCCACCAACATGTCGTGACGCTCTCGGCCTTGAGCGCATGCCTCCTCCTCCAGCGGGATGGCAGCCGCATAACGTGAAGCTCTACAAGGGAGAAGGTGCTGAATGGGGAACCAAGGACAAGCCAGTTGCGTGGATGAAGTTGGCGGAGGCACAGGAGAAGAAGGTGACAGCAGCAGTTGGGGGGATGGTGTTGCACTCAGACTCCAGCGATGAGGAGGCACAGCAGCAGCAGAAGGCAGCGGGTCCCAGCAGGCCGGCAGCTTCAACGACGCTTGAGGGTGAGATACCGCTCTTTGACATCAACAAAGCTGCTTCATTTCGCCAGACCACCATGGTTGAGCACACTGACAAGCAGAAGAACGACCGCTGCCAGCTGGACATCGTCAAACTAATGTGCATCACCGCATCCCCTATCTCTTTCTGTAGAGAACCAGTTCTCATGGAAGTCATCAGGTCGGCCAGGAAAACTACTCCAAGTTTCAGGCTTCCAAGCAGGGACACAGTGACTGGTGAGCTGTTGCCCAGGCTAGACACTGAGCTGGCCGAGCTGGACGCTCCCTTGATGCAGGGTTGGTCGACATACGGCACCAGCCTTGCTGTTGACGAGTGGTCTGACAGGCAGGTTAGGCCTGTGTACAATGCCATGGCAGTGAATGCCATGGGGGCTGTTCACCTGTTTTCTCGTGATGCAAGCGGCTTGACCAGAGATGCGGACCACATAGCAAGCATGATTGTTGCAGCAATTGAGACAGTGGGCGAGCACAAAGTCATTTCAGTCATCTGTGACAATGCTTCTGTGAACAAAAAGGCCTTTTCAGACCTGAGAGTGCGGTACCCGAAGCTATTCTTCCAAGGTTGTTGTGCCCACAACATTGATCTCATTATGAAGGATGTTGGCAAGTCTGCATGGGGTGCGGGGATCATTGGGAAGTGTGAGAAGATCATTGCATTTTTCAGGAATAACGCCATGCCCAGGACATGGCTGAAGGAAAAAACGGGAGGCAAGGTGCTGAAGACCAGGTGTGACACCCGCTTCGCCTCTGTCTTTGACATGGTGGAGAGGCTCTTGGAGCGGAGAGCAGAGGTGGAGGAGTTTGTGCAGCTGCCTCTGTGGAAGCTGATTGGTTCAACCAGGGATGCAGGATTCAGAAGCAGGAAGAAGGAGGTGAGGGCGCTCATTCGCCGCAAGGTTTTTTGGTTGCAGGTGCGTCAGTTGAAGGATGTGCTGTTGCCACTGGTGAAGGTGCTGCGGGTGGCTGACGCCCCTGGTGGGGGGGCAGGGCAGATTTACGAGGGACTGCTGGATTGTGCTGAGCAGCTGAAGGCCCTGACTGAGAAGAAAGGGAGGAAGCCAAGTAAGGTGGCAGAATGCCATGTCAACTACGTCTTGGGGAGGCTAGACCAGCGGTGGTCAAGGGACATGTCTTGTCCCCTCTATGCAGCTGCCCGCCGTCTACATCCTGAACACTTCGGGAATGATCTGTCAACGGACTCCACCACCTTGGAGGCCTGGCAGGCTGTCATAGAGGCCCTGGTTCCAGAAGAGCAGCAGGATGTCATCATGAAAGAGATGGGAGCCTTCCAGCTGGGACAGACTAGCGTAGTCCAGGATCCGATGGTGTCTGCACGCAGGAAAGCCAAGGCTGTCGCAGCTGTTGCAAAGGTGCAATGTGGTACCATGACTGCTGTCGAGTGGCATGTAAACTACATGTGTGCATTGCCTGTGCTCAGGGATCTGGCTCTGAAGATCCTGTCTCAACCTTGCTCATCATCAGAGTGTGAACGCATTTTCTCAGCGCATGAGCTCATTCATACCGCCAGGAGGAACCGGCTCAAGGTGGCAACCTTAGAGCTCCTCGTGCGGTGTCACGTGCGTTTGCGCAAACACTATGGCAGGAATGGACGCAGAGCAGCGAGGGACCTGGCGAGGGCTGCAGCAGCTGAAGCAGAGGCAGAGGCAGAAGCAGATGCCAGCGAGGATGACGGAGAGGTGGTGGAGGAGGAAGGTGTGTTGAGTGAGCCCGAGGAGGATTGGGAGACTGACGATGAGGGTGAGGAGGAGGAGGAGCTTGTGGAGGAGGTGGGAGAGGATGATGTGGTGGAGGGCATGGCCTCCGTGCGTGTCATGAATGATACCCCTGGTCTGACTCATGCACGGCCCGTGCGTGTTCGTGTACAGGAGAAGTCAGCACGTACCAGGGCAGCGGCAGGTGGGGGAGGAGCAAGCAGCAGGAGGGCACCGGCAAGTGGGGGGGGAGCAAGCACGAGCAGGGCAGCGGCAGATGGAGGAGGAGCAAGCACCAGCAATGCACCTGCTGATGGAGCAGAAGGAGGGATGGATGCAGGGGAGGAAGGAGTGGAAGGTGAGCAAGGTGGAGGAGGAGGAGCAGGAGAACAGGGTGCTGGAGAGGGTGGATCAGGAGAACATGGTGCTGGAGAGGATGGAGCAGGAGAGCAGGGTGCTGGGGAGGGAGGAGCAGGGGGTGATCCAGCTTCAACTGCTGCCTCCCGCATTGGCGGTGCAAAGAGCAGCTCCAAGCGTGCTGCTCTAGCTGCCCTAGCAGCATCTCGGGTTTCCAAGCGTCGGGCAGGTGGCACTTTAGCAGCAGCTGTAGCAGCTAGGAATTTGGCGGCAAAGCGCAGAGCTGCTGCTGCTACAAAGAAGTACAAGTAGATTCTGTTGTTCTTTACTTGTGATCAATGCAATCTGTGACTTTTCAAAATGTATGGAGTTCTTTGCAATGTGTGTTTCCTTCGTTTGAATATTCGTTGAAATACATGACCATAATGAAAGTGTCATAGTGACAAAGTAACACAGTAACATGGTGACATGGGGACATTGTGGTATGGGTACATTGTATGGTTGTATGTTGTTTCACAATGGTGCAAAATTGAAAGGTTTTTTAGAGTTAACCTTTTTAGCACTTCGAATACACATGCTGGAAATGTACTTCAGATCTCTAATTTGCAAATCTCCACACACATGCGGCCAGGATGTGGCCAGAATCCCCAATCCAGGCTTCACCCACATCGATGTGGTCCGTTGTGGCTACATCGATGTTCCGAGGTGGACATCGATGTACCGAGGTTCGAGGGATCAAGGTCAACACTGACAGTATGGCTAGCGTGCACAGTGACCAACCAAAGGATGCATACGTCACTGACTACGACCGAATAAGTCCACTATGTGTGGTCAACATTGACAACTCATAACACGAGTCACAAATGGTCAGAGGGAGAGACAATGATTTAAGAAGCCTATGTATTGACTAGAAAGGACAAAGAACGTCAATACGTAGTGGCACGGTGTGGCTAATATGCACACCAAACAACCAAACTAGGCATATGTCACTGATCATGACCACATAACTTCAATATGGGTGGTCGACGTTGACCAACCATGACACGAGTCACAAACGGTCATAACAGGAAAAAATGCTACGGAAATATTGGTTATCAACTACCAAGTACAGCGACCTTCAGTCAGTAGTAGCACGGTGTGGCTACCATGCACAATGACCGACCAAAGTAGGCATATGTACTGCCTTTGACCAAAGAGATCCGCTATGTGTGGTCAACGTTGACAACTTATAATACGAGTCACAAATGGTCAGAGGGGGAAGCAATGGTTTGGGAACACCAAGTATCACATAGCAAGCACAAGGGGCTTCAATACAGTGTGGCACGGTGTGGAGACCATGCACGATGACCAACCAAAGTAGGCATATGTCGCTGACCATAAACAAATAATGTCACTAAGAGTGGTAAACTTTGACAACTCACAACACGAGTCGCAAATGGTCAGGGTGGAAGGTAATGGTTTGCGAATACTAGTTATCTACTAGCAAGTACAAATACCTTCAATATGTAGTGGCACAATGTGGCTTCAATGCACAGTGACCAACCAAAGTATGCATATGTCACTGACCATGACGAACAAGTTTTTCTTCATGTGGTTAACGTTGAAAACGCATAACACGAGTCACAAATGGTCAGAGGGGAAAACAATGGATTGGGAAGCCTATGTATTGGCTTGAAAGGACAAAGAACTTCAATACGTAGTGGCACGGTGTGACTAATATGCACACCAAACAATCAAACTAGGCATATGTCACTTATCATAACCAGAGAATCTCAATATGGGTGGTCAACGTTGACCAACCATAACACGAGTCACAAACGGTCAGGAGAGGAAACAATGCTATGAGAATATCAGTTCTCAACTACAAAGTACAACGACCTTCAGTCAGTAGTAGCACGGTGTGGCTACCATGCACAATGACCAACCAAAGTAGGCATATGTACTGCCTTTGACCAATGAAATCCGCTGTGTGTGGTCCACGTTGACAGCTCATAATACGAGTCACAAATGGTCAGAGGGGGAAACAAAGGTTTGGGAACACCACGAATCACATAGCAAGGACAAGGGGCTTCAATACGTTGTGGCATGGTCTGGAGACCATGCACGATGACCAACCAAAGTGGGCATCTGTCACTGACCATGACCATATAATGTCACTAAGTGTAGTAAACTTTGACAACTCACAACACGCGTCACAAATGGTCAGGGTGGAAGGCAATGGTTTGTGAATACTAGTTATCTACTAGAAAGTACAAATACCTTCAATATGTAGTGGCACAATGTGGCTTCAATGCATAGTGATGAACCAAAGTATGCATATGTCACTGAACATGACAAAATAATCTCACTTCATGTGGTCAACGTTGAAAACGCATAACACGAGTCACAAATGGTCAGAGGGGAAAACAATGAATTGGGAACACTAGTTATCAACTAGGAAGTACAAATACCTTCAACAAGCAGTGGCACAGTATGGCTAGCGTGCACAGTGACCAACCAAAGGATGCATACGTCACTGACTACGACCGAATAAGTCCACAATGTGTGGTCAACATTGACTACTTATAACACAAGTCACAAATGGTCAGAGGGAGAGACAATGGGTTGGGAAGCCTATGTATTGACTAGAAAGGACAAAGAACGTCAATACGTAGTGGCACGGTGTGGCTAATATGCACACCAAACAACCAAACTAGGCATATGTCACTGATCATGACCACATAA
>SZWC01002844.1:157182-168790 GCA_023375785.1 Penium margaritaceum | reverse complement strand
CATGACGAAAGAATTTCACTTCATGTGGTCAACGTTGAAAACGCATAACACGAGTCACAAATGGTCAGAGGGGAAAACAATGGATTGGGAACACTAGTTATCAACTAGGAAGTACAAAGACCTTCAACAAGCAGTGGCACGGTATGGCTAGTGTGCACAGTGACCAACCAAAGGATGCATACGTCACTGACTACGACCGAATAAGTCCACTATGTGTGGTCAACATTGACAACTCATAACACGAGTCACAAATGGTCAGAGGGAGAGACAATGGTTTGGGAAGCCTATGGATTGACTAGAAATGACAAAGAACTTTAATATGTAGAGGCACGGTGTGGATAACATGCACACCAAACAACCCAACTAGGCATATGTCACTGATCATGACCACATAATTTCAATATGGGTGGTCATTGTTGACCAACCATAACACGAGTCACAAAGCTTCAGGACAGGAAACAATGCTTTGGGAATATCGGCTCTCAACTGCCAAGTACAATGACCTTCATTCACTAGTAGCACGGTGTGGCTACCATGTTCAATGACCGACAACAGTAGGCATATGTACTGCCTTTGACCAAAGAAATCCGCTGTGTGTGGTCAGCCTTGACCACTCATTATACGAGTCACAAATGGCCAGAGGGATGAACAATGGTTTGGAAACACCATGTATCACATAGGAAGCACAAGGGGCTTCAATACGTTGTGGCACGGTGTGGAGACCATGCACGATGACCAACCAAAGTATGCATTTGTTGCTGACCATGACCAAGTAATGTCACTAAGTGTGGTAAACTCTGACAACTCACAACACGAGTCACAAATGGTCAGGGTGGAAGTTAATGGTTTGTGAATAATAGTTATCTAATAGCAAGTACAAATACCTTCAATATGTAGTGGCACAATGTGGCTTCAATGCACAGTGACCAACCAAAGTATGCACATGTCACTGAACATGACGAAAGAATTTCACTTCATGTGGTCAACGTTGAAAACGCATAACACAAGTCACAAATGGTCAGGGGGGAAAACAATGGATTGGGAACACTAGTTATCAATTGGGAAGTACAAAGACCTTCAAAAAGCAGTGGCACGGTATGGCTAGCGTGCACAGTGACCAACCAAAGGATGCATACGTCACTGACTAGGACCAAATAAGTCCACTATGTGTGGTCAACATTGAAAACTCATAACAAGAGTCACAAATGGTCAGAGGGAGAAACAATGGTTTGGGAAGCCTATGAATTGACTAGAAATGACAAAGAACTTCAATACGCAGAGGCACGGTGTGGCTAATATGCACACCAAACAACCAAACTAGGCATATCTCACTGATCATGACCACATAACTTCAACATGGGTGGTCAATGATGACCAACCATAACACAAGTCACAAACGGTCAGGACAAGAAACAATGCTATGGGAATATCGGTTCTGAACTACCAAGTACAACGACCTTCAGTCAGTAGTGGCAATGTGTGGCTACTATGCACAATGACCGACCTATGTAGGCATATGTACTGCCATTGACCAAAGAAATCCGCTGTGTGTGGTCAACGTTGACAACTCATAATACGAGTCACAAATGGTCAGAGGGGGAAACAATGGTTTGGGAAAACCAAGTATCACATAGCAAGCACAAGGGGCTTCAATACGTTTTGGCACAGTGTGGAGACCATGCACGATGACCAACCAAAGTAGGCATTTGTCGCTGACCATGACCAAGTAATGTCACTAAGTGTGGTAAACTTTGACAACTCACAACACGAGTCACAAATGGTCAGGGTGGAAGGTAATGGTTTGTGAATACTAGTTGTTTACAAGCAAGTACAAATACCTTCAATATGTAGTGGCACAATGTGGCTTTGATGCACAGGGACCAACCAAAGTATGCATATGTCACTAACCATGACGAACAAATTATACTTCATGTGGTCAACGTTGAAAACGCATAACACGAGTCACAAATGGTTAGAGGGGAAAACAATGGATTGGGAAGCCTACGTATTAGCTAGAAAGGACAAGGAACTTGAATACGTAGTGGCACGGTGTGGCTAACATGCACACGAAACAATCAAACTAGGTATATGTCACTGATCATAACCAGAGAATTTCAATATGGGTGGTCAACGTTGACCAACCATAACACGAGTCACAAACGGTCAGGACAGGAAACAATGCTATGAGAATATTGGTTCTCAACTACCAAGTACAATGACCTTCAGTCGGTAGTAGCAAGGTGTTGTTACCATGCACAATGACCGACCAAAGTAGGCATGTTTACTGCCTTTGACCAAAGAAATCTGCTGTGTGTGGTCCACGTTGACAACTCATAATACGAGTCACAAATTGTCAGAGGGGGAAACAATGGTTTGGGAACACCACGTATCACATAGCAAGCACAAGGGGCTTCAATACGTTGTGGTACGGTGTGGGGACCATGCACGATGACCAACCAAAGTAGGCACTTGTCGCTGACCATGACCAAGTAATGTCACTAAGTGTGGTAAAACTTGACAACTCACAACACGAGTCACAAATGGTCAGGGTGGAATGTAATAGTTTGTGAATACTACTTATCTACTAGACAGTACAAATACCTTCAATATGTAGTGGCACAATGTGGCTTCAATGCATTGTGACAACCCAACGCATGCATATGTCACTGAACTTGACGAAAGAATGTCACTTCATGTGGTCAACATTGAAAACGCATAACACGAGTCACAAATGGTCAGAGGGGGAAACAATGGATTTGGAACACTAGTTATCAATTGGGAAGTACAAAGACCTTGAAAAAGCAGTGGCACGGTATGGCTAGCGTGCACAGTGACCAACCAAAGGATGCATACGTCACTGACTACGACCAAATAAGTCCACTATGTGTGGTCAACATTGACAACTCATAACACGAGTCACTAATGGTCAGAGGGAGAGACAATGATTTGGGAAGCCTATGTATTGACAAGAAAGGATAAAGAACGTCAATACGTAGTGGCACGGTGTGGCTAATATGCACACCAAACAACCAAACTAGGCATATGTCACTGATCATGACCACATAATTTCAATATGGGTGGTCAACGTTGACCAACCATAACACGAGTCACAAACGGTCAGGACACGAAAAAATGCTATGGGAATATTGGTTATCAACTACCAAGTACAGCGACCTTCAGTCAGTAGTAGCACGGTGTGGCTACCATGCACAATGATCGACCAAAGTAGGCATATGTACTGCCTTTGACCAAAGAGATCCGCTATGTGTGGTCAACGTTGACAACTCATAATACGAGTCACAAATGGTCAGAGGGGGAAACAATGGTTTGGGAACACCAAGTATCACATAGCAAGCACAAGGGACTTCAATACAGTGTGGCACGGTGTGGAGACCATGCACGATGACCAACCAAAGTAGGCATATGTCGCTGACCACGAACAAATAATGTCACTAAGAGTGGTAAACTTTGACAACTCACAACACGAGTCGCAAATGGTCAGGGTGGAAGGTAATGGGTTGTGAATACTAGTTATCTACTAGCAAGTATATATGCCTTCAATATGTAGTGGCACAATGTGGCTTCAATGCACAGTGACCAACCAAAGTATGCATATGTCACTAACCATGACGAACAAAATTTACTTCATGTGGTTAACGTTAAAAATGCATAACACGAGTCACAAATGGTCAGAGGGGAAAACAATGGATTGGGAAGCCTATGTATTGGCTAGAAAGGACAAAGAAGTTCAATACGTAGTGGCACAGTGTGACTAATATGCACACCAAACAATCAAACTGGGCATATGTCACGTGTCATGACCAGAGAATTTCAATATGGGTGGTCAACGTTGACCAACCATAACACGAGTCACAAACGGTCAGGAGAGGAAACAATGCTATGAGAATATCGGTTCTCAACTACCAAGTACAACGACCTTCAGTCAGTAGTAGCACGGTGTGGCTACCATGCACAATGACCGACCAAATTAGGCATATGTACTGCCTTTGACCAAAGAAATCCGCTGTGTGTGGTCCACGTTGACAGCTCATAATACGAGTCACAAATGGTCAGAGGGGGAAACAATGGTTTGGGAACACCACGAATCACATAGCAAGGACAAGGGGCTTCAATACGTTGTGGCACGGTGTGGAGACCATGCACGATGACCAACCAAAGTGGGCATATGTCACTGACCATGACCAAATAATGTCACTAAGTGTGGTAAACTATGACAACTCACAACACGCGTCACAAATGGTCAGGGTGGAAGGTAATGGTTTTTGAATACTAGTTATCTACTAGAAAGTACAAATACCTTCAATATGTAGTGGCACAATGTGGCTTCAATGCATAGTGATGAACCAAACTATGCATATGTCACTGAACATGACGAGAGAATTTCACTTCATGTGGTCAGCGTTGAAAACGCATAACACGAGTCACAAATGGTCAGAGGGGAAAACAATGGATTGGGAACACTAGTTATCAACTAGGAATTACAAATACCTTCAACAAGCAGTGGCACAATAGCTAGCGTGCACAGTGACAAACCAAAGGATGCATACGTCACTGACTACGACCGAATAAGTCCACAATGTGTGGTCAACATTGACTACTTATAACACAAGTCACAAATGGTCAGAGGGAGAGACAATGGGTTGGGAAGCCTATGTATTGACTAGAAAGGACAAAGAATGTCAATACGTAGTGGCACGGCGTGGCTAATATGCACACCAAACAACCAAACTAGGCATATGTTACTGATCATGACCACATAATTTCAATATGGGTGGTCAACGTTGACCAACCATAACATGAGTCACAAACGGTCAGGACAGGAAAAAATGCTATGGGAATATTGGTTATCAACTACCAAGTACAGCGACCTTCAGTCACTAGTAGCACGGTGTGGCTACCATGCACAATGACCGACCAAAGTAGGCATATGTACTGCCTTTGACCAAAGAGATCCGCTATGTGTGGTCAACGTTGACAAATCATAATACGAGTCACAAATGGTCAGAGGGGGAAACAATGGTTTGGGAACACCAAGTATCACATAGCAAGCACAAGGGGCTTCAATACAGTGTGGCACGGTGTGGAGACCATGCACGATGACCAACCAAAGAAGGCATATGTCGCTGACCATGACCAAATAATGTCACTAAGAGTGGTAAACTTTGACAACTCACAACACGAGTCGCAAATGGTCAGGGTGGAAGGTAATGGTTTTTGAATACTAGTTATCTACTAGCAAGTACACATACCTTCAATATGTAGTGGCACAATGTGGCTTCAATGCACAGTGACCAACCAAAGTATGCATATGTCACTAACCATGACGAACAAATTTTACTTCATGTGGTTAACGTTGAAAACGCATAACACGAGTCACAAATGGTCAGAGGAAAAAACAATGGATTGGGAAGCCTATGTATTGGCTAGAAAGGACAAATAACTTCAATACGTAGTGGCACGGTGTGACTAATATGCACACCACACAATCAAGCTAGGCATATGTCACTTATCATGACCATAGAATTTCAATATGGGTGGTCAATGTTGACCAACCATAACACGAGTCACAAACAGTCAGGAGAGGAAACAATGCTATGAGAATATCGGTTCTCAATTACCAAGTACAACGACCTTCAGTCAGTAGTAGCACGGTGTGGCTGCCATGCACAATGACCGACCAAAGTAGGCATATGTACTGCCTTTGACCAAAGAAATCCGCTGTGTGTGGTCCACGTTGACAGCTCATAACACGAGTCACAAATGGTCAGAGGGGGAAACAATGGTTTGGGAACACCACGAATCACATAGCAAGGACAAGGGGCTTCAAAACGTTGTGGCACGGTGTGGAGACCATGCACGATGACCAACCAAAGTGGGCATATGTCACTGACCATGACCAAATAATGTCACTACGTGTGGTAAACTTTGACCACTCACAACACGAGTCAAAAATGGTCAGGGTGGAAGGTAATGGTTTGTGAAAAGTAGTTATCTACTAGAAAGTATGAATACCTTCAATATGTAGTGGCACAATGTGGCTTCAATGCATAGTGATGAACCAAAGTATGCATATGTCACTGAACATGACGAAAGAATTTCACTTCATGTGGTCAACGTTGAAAACGCATAATACGAGTCACAAATGGTCAGAGGGGAAAACAGTGGATTGGGAACACTAGATATCAACTAGGAAGTAAAAACACCTTCAACAAGCAGTGGTACAGTATGGCTAGCGTGCACAGTGACCAACCAAAGGATGCATACGTCACTGACTACAACCGAATAAGTCCACAATGTGTGGTCAACATTGACTACTTATAACACGAGTCACAAATGGTCAGAGGGAGAGACAATGGGTTGAGAAGCCAATGTATTGACTAGAAAGGACAAAGAACGTCAATACGTAGTGGCACGGTGTGGCTAATATGCACACCAAACAACCAAACTAGGCATATGTCACTGATCATGACCACATAAGTTCAATATGGGTGGTCAACGTTGACCAACCATAACACGAGTCACAAACGGTCAGGGCCAGAAAAAATGCTAAGAGAATATTGGTTATCAACTACCAAGTACAGCGACCTTCAGTCAGTAGTAGCACGGTGTGGCTACTATGCACAATGACCGACCAAAGTAGGCATATGTACTGCCTTTGACCAAAGAGATCCGCTATGTGTGGTCAACGTTGACAACTCATAATACGAGTCACAAATGGTCAGAGGGGGAAACAATGGTTTGGGAACACCAAGTATCACATAGCAAGCACAAGGGGCTTCAATACAGTGTGGCACGGTGTGGAGACCATGCACGATGACCAACCAAAGAAGGCATATGTCGCTGACCATGACCAAATAATGTCACTAAGAGTGGTAAACTTTGACAACTCACAACACGAGTCGCAAATGGTCAGGGTGGAAGGTAATGGTTTGTGAATACTAGTTATCTACTAGCAAGTACACATACCTTCAATATGTAGTGGCACAATGTGGCTTCAATGCACAGTGACCAACCAAAGTATGCATATGTCACTAACCATGACGAACAAATTTTACTTCATGTGGTTAACGTTGAAAACGCATAACACGAGTCACAAATGGTCAGAGGGGAAAACAATGGATTGGGAAGCCTATGTATTGAATAGAAAGGACAAAGAACTTCAATACGTAGTGGCACGGTGTGGCTAATATGCACACCAAACAACCAAACTAGGCATATGTCACTGATCATGACCACATAAGTTCAATATGGGTGGTCAACGTTGACCAACCATAACACGAGTCACAAACGGTCAGGGCCAGAAAAAATGCTAAGAGAATATTGGTTATCAACTACCAAGTACAGCGACCTTCAGTCAGTAGTAGCACGGTGTGGCTACTATGCACAATGACCGACCAAAGTAGGCATATGTACTGCCTTTGACCAAAGAAATCCGCTGTGTGTGGTCCACGTTGACAGCTCATAATACGAGTCACAAATGGTCAGAGGGGGAAACAATGGTTTGGGAACACCACGAATCACATAGCAAGGACAAGGGGCTTCAATACGTTGTGGCACGGTCTGGAGACCATGCACGATAACCAACCAAAGTGGGCATCTGTCACTGACCATGACCAAATAATGTCACTAAGTGTGGTAAACTTTGACAACTCACAACACGCCTCACAAATGGTCAGGGTGGAAGGTAATGGGTTTTGAATACTAGTTATCTACTAGAAAGTACAAATACCTTCAATATGTAGTGGCACAAAGTGGCTTTTATGCAGAGTGACCAACCAAAGTATGCATATGTCACTGAACATGACGAAAGAATTTCACTTCATGTGGGCAACGTTGGAAACGCATAACACAAGTCGCACATGGTCAGAGGGGAAAACATTGGATTGGGAACACTAGTGATCAACTGGGAAGTACAAAGACCTTCAACAAGCAGTGGCACGGTATGGCTAGTGTGCACAGTGACCAACCAAAGGATGCATACGTCACTGACTACGACCGAATAAGTCCACTATGTGTGGTCAACATTAACAACTCAAAACACGAGTCACAAATGGTCAGAGGGAGAGACAATGGTTTGGGAAGCCTATGGATTGACTAGAAATGACAAAGAACTTCAATATGTAGAGGCACGGTGTGGCTAATATGCACACCAAACAACCCAAATAGGCATATGTCACTGATCATGACCACATAATTTCAATATGGGTGGTCATTGTTGACCAACCATAACACGAGTCACAAACATTCAGGACAGGAAACAATGCTATGGGAATATCGGCCCTCAACTACCAAGTACAATGACCTTCATTCAGAAGTAGCACGGTGTGGCTACCATGTTCAATGACCGACCAAAGTAGGCATATGTACTGCCTTTGACCAAAGAAATCCGCTGTGTGTGGTCAACGTTGACAACTCGTTATACGAGTCACAAATGGCCAGAGGGAGAAACAATGGTTTGGAAACACCATGTATCACATAGCAAGCACAAGGGGCTTCAATACGTCGTGGCACGGTGTGGAGACCATGCACGATGACCAACCAAAGTATGCAATTGTCGCTGACCATGACCAAGTAATGTCACTAAGTGTGGTAAACTTTGACAACTCACAACACGAGTCACAAATGGTCAGGGTGGAAGTTAATGGTTTGTGAATAATAGTTATCTACTAGCAAGTACAAATACCTTCAATATGTAGTGGCACAATGTGGCTTCAATGCACAGTGACCAACCAAAGTATGCACATGTCACTGAACATGACGAAAGAATTTCACTTCATGTGGTCAACGTTGAAAACGCATAACACAAGTCACAAATGGTCAGGGGGGAAAACAATGGATTGGGAACACTAGTTGTCAACTAGGAAGTACAAAGATCTTCAACAAGCAGTGGCACGGTATGGCTATGGTGCACAGTGACCAACCAAAGGATGCATACGTCACGGACAACAACAAAATAAGTCCACTATGTGTGGTCAAGATTGACAACTCATAACACGAGTCACAAATGGTCAGAGGGAGAGACAATGGTTTGAGAAGCCTATGTACTGACTAGAAATGACAAAGAACTTCAATACGTAGTGGCACAGTGTGGCTAATATGCACACTAAACAACCAAACTAGGCATATGTCACTGATCATGACCACATAACTTCACTATGGGTGGTCAACGTTGACCAACCATAACATGACTCGCAAACGGTCAGGATAGGAAATAATGCTATGGGAATATCAGTTCTCAACTACCAAGTACAACAACCTTCATTCAGTAGTAGCACGGTGTGGCTACCATGCACAATGACCAACCAAAGTCGGCATATGTACTGCCTTTGACCAAAGAAATCCGCTGTGTGTGGTTAACGTTGACAACTCATAATACGAGTCACAAATGGTAAGAGGGGGAAACAATGGTTTGGGAACACCAAGTATCACATAGCAAGCACATGGGGCTTCAATACGTTGTGGCACGGTGTGGAGACCATGCATGATGACCAACCAAAGTAGGCATATGTCGCTGACCGAGACCAAGTAATGTCACTAAGTGAGGTCAACTTTAGCAACTCACAACACGAGTCCCAAATGGTCAGGGTGGAAGGTAATGGTTTTTGAATACTAGTTATCTACAACCAAGTACAAATACCTTCAATATGTAGTGGCACAATGTGGCTTCGATGCACAGTGACCAACTAGAGTATGCATATGTCACTAACCATGATGAACGAATTTCACTTCATGTGGTCAACGTTGAAAACGCATAACGCGAGTCACAAATGGTCAGAGGAGAGAACAATGGATTGGGAAGCCTAAGTATTGGCTAGAAAGGACAAAGAACTTCAATACGTAGTGGCACGGTGTGGCTAATATGCACACCAAACAATCAAACTAGGCATATGTCACTGATCATGACCAGAGAATTTCAATATGGGTGGTCAACGTTGACCAACCATAACACGAGTCACAAAGGGTCAGGAGAGGAAACAATGCTATGAGAATATCGGTCCTCAACTACAAAGTACAATGACCTTCAGTCAGTAGTACCGCGGAATGGCTAGCATGCACAATGACCGACGAAAATAGGCATATTAACTGCCTTTGACCAAAAAAATCCGCTGTGTGTGGTCCACGTTGACAACTCATAATACGAGTCACAAATGGTCAGAGGGGGAAACAATGGTTTGGGAACACCACGTACCACATAGCAAGCACAAGGGGCTTCACTACGTTGTGGCACGGTGTGGGGACCATGCAAGATGACCAACCAAAGTAGGCATATGTCACTGACCATGACCAAATGATGTCACTAAGTGTGGTAAACTTTGACAACTCACAACACGAGTCACAAATGGTCAGGGTGGGAGGTAATGGTTTGTGAATACTAGTTATCTACTAGGAAGTACAAATACCTTCAATATGTAGTGGCACAGTGTCGCCTCAATGCACAGTAACCAGCCAAAGTATGCATATGTCACTAACCATGACGAACAAACTTCACTTAATGTGGTCAATGTTGAAAACGCATAACAGGAGTCACAAATTGTCAGCGGGGAAAACAATGGATTGGGGACACTAGTTATCAACTAGCAAGTACAAAGACCTTAAACAAGTAGTGGCACGGTATGGCTAGCGTGCACAATGACCAACCAAAGGATGCATACGTCACTGACTACGACCGAATAAGTCCACTATGTGTGGTCAACATTGACAACTCATAACACCAGTCCCAAATGGTCAGAGGGAGAGACAATGGTTTGGGAAGCATATGTATTGACTAGAAAGGACAAAGAACTTCAATACGTAGTGGCACGGTGTGGCTAATATGCACACCAAACAATCAAACTTGGCATATGTCACTGATCATGACCAGAGAATTTCACTATGGGTGGTCAACGTGGACCAACCATAACACGAGTCACAAACGGTAAGAAGGGGAAACAATGCTATGAGAATATCGGTTCTCAACTTCCAAGTACAATGACCTTCTGTCAGTAGTAGCACGGTGTGCCTACCATGCACAATAACCGACCAAAGTTGGCATGTGTACTGCGTTTGACGAGAGAAATCAGCTGTGTTGACATCTCATAATACGAGTCACAAATGGTCAGAGGGGGAAACAATGGTTTGGGAATACTTGGTATCGACTAGCAAGTACAAAGACCTTCCATAAGTGATGGCACGGTATGGCTACCATGCACAATGACCAACCAAAGTATTCTTGTGTCATTGAATATAATAAAAAGAGTTTCACTGTGTCTTGTCAACTTTCCTTCTTACGGCTGGTCAATCGCAGCAATGGTTGAGAGGTTATTCAAGCTCAAAGTTGCAAAATTTAAAACTTAGTCTGCGTCAATCGTTTATGAATAAACTGAAATTGTTATCATCCATACTTTTGAAAACTACCCTATAATCTTACACCCCCTTATTTTATGCCCTTTACCCATAGGAAACCTTATAATGTCATTTGGACAACATATGAACACCATGTGAGTTGGCTTGGTGCTTATAGAGCTAGAATCCTGAGCGATAGGTCCTGGGTTTGAATCCTCGTACGCGCAATATAGAATAGACTCGTGACCCGGGAGGGGGGGGGGGG
>SZWC01002844.1:119191-156725 GCA_023375785.1 Penium margaritaceum | reverse complement strand
GAGCCTAAGCCGTGGGGGGGGGGGGTGGGGTAGGGGGGTATCATAATGCAGTCGCAAATCTGTCCTCCAGGTCGTCCACAGAACATCCCTTTAGGGGGCTAGGATGGATTATTCCAGTGAAGGCTCCTACGTGTTACAAATAAACAAAAACCGACCAGGTGTCAAAGGGAGAAACCTTTTGCTGTTTATTGACTAGCAAGTGCAAATACTTTCAACAAGTAGTGGAATGGTGTGGCTACCATGTACAATGACCAACCAGATTAGGCATGTGCCACTTACCATGACCAAATAGTTTTACTATGTGTGATTAACGTTGACAACCCCTAATATGGGCCACGAATTGTCAGAGGGGGAAGCAATGGGCTGGGAACACCACAAATCACATAGCAAGCACAATGGGCTTCAATACGTTGCGGCACGGTGTGGAGACCATGCACGATAACCAACCAAAGTAGGCATATGTCACTGACCATGACCAAGTAATGTCACTAAGTGTGGTAAACTTTGACAACTCACAACACGAGTCACAAATGGTCAGGGTAAAAGGTAAAGGTTTTTGAATACTAGTTATCTACAAGCAAGTACGAATACCTTCAAGATGTAGTGGCACAATGTGGCTTCCATGCATAGTGACCAACCAAAGTATGCATATGTCACTAACCATGACGAACAAAATTCACCTCATGTCGTCAACATTGAAAACGCATAACACGAGTCACAAATGGTCAGAGGGGAAAACAATTGATTGGGAAGCCTATGTATTGGCTAGAAAGGACAAAGAACTTCAATACGTAGTGGCACAATGTGGCTGATATGCACACCAAACAATCAAACTAGGCATATGTCACTGATCATGACAAGAGAATTTCAATATGGGTGGTCAACGTTGACCAACCATAACACAAGTCACAAACAGTCAGGATAGGAAACAATGCTATGAGACTATCGGTTCTCAACTACCAAGTACAATGACCGTCAGTTGTAGGGCAGTGTGGCTACCATGCACAATGACCGACCAAAGTAGGCATATTTACTGCCTTTGACCAATGAAATCCGCTATGTGTGGTCCACGTTGACAACTCATACTACGAGTCACAACTGGTCAGAGGGGGAAACAATGGTTTGGGAACACCACGAATGACATAGCAAACACAAGGGGCTTCAATACGTTGTGGCACGGTGTGGAGACCATGCACGATGACCAACCAAAGTAGGCATATGTCACTGACCATGACCAAATAATGTCACTAAGTGTGGTAAACTTTGACAACTCACAACACGAGTCACAAATGGTCAGGGTGGAAGGCAATGGTTTGTGAATACTAGTTATCTACTAGAAAGTACAAATACTTTCAATATGTAGTGGCACAATGTGGTTTCAATGCACAGTGACCAACCAAAGTATGCATATGTCACTGAACATGACGAAAGAATTGCACTTCATGTGGTCAACGTTGAAAACACATAACACGAGTCACAAATGGTCAGGGGGTGAAACAATGGATTGAGAACACTAGTTATCAACTAGGAAGTACAAAGACCTTCAACAAGTAGTGGCACGGTATGGCTAGCGTGCACAGTGACCAACCAGAGGATGCATACGTCACTGACTACGACCAAATAAGTCCACTATGTGTGGTCAATATTGACAAATCATAACACGAGTCACAAATGGTCAGAGGGAGAGACACTGGTTTGGGCAGCCTATGTATTGACTAGAAAGGACAAAGAACTTCAATACGTAGTAGCACGGTGTGGCTAATATGCACACCAAACATCCAAACTAGGCATATGTCACTGATCATGACCACATAGTTTCAATATGTGTGGTCAACGTTGACCAACCATAACACGAGTCACAAACGTTCAGGACAGGAAACAATGCTATGGGAATATCGGTTCTCAACTACCAAGTACAACGACCTTCATTCAGTAGTAGCACGGTGTGGCTACCATGCACAATGACCGACCAAAGTATGCATGTGTACTGCCTTTGACCAAAGAAATCCGCTGTGTGTGGTCAACGTTGAAAACTCATAACACGGGTCACAAATGGTCAGAGGGGGAAACAATGGTTTGGGAACACCAAGTATCACATAGCAAGCACAATGGGCTTCAATATGTTGTGGCACGGTGTGGAGACCATGCACGATGACCAACCAATGTAGGCATATGACGCTGACCATGACCAAGTAATGTCACTAAGTGTGGTAAACTTTGACAACTCACTACACGAGTCACAAATGGTCAGGGTGGAAGGTAATGGTTTGTGAATACTAGTTATCTACAAGCAAGTACAAATACCTTCAAGATGTACTGGCTCAATGTGGCTTCGATGCACAGTGACCAACCAAAGTATGCATATGTTACTAACCATGGCGAACAAATTTCACTTCATGTGGTCAACGTTGAAAACGCATAACACGAGTCACAACTGGTCAGAGGGGAAAGAACGGATCGGGAAGCCTATGTATTGGCCAGAAAGGACAAAGAACTTCAATACGTAGTGGCACGGTGTGGCTAATATGCACACCAAATAATCAAACTAGGCATATGTCACTGATCATAAAAAGAGAATTTCAATATGGGTGGTCAACGTTGACCAACCATAACACGAGTGACAAACGGCCAGTAGAGGACACAGTGCTATGAGAATATCGGCTCTCCACTATCAAGTACAACGACCTTCAGTCAATAGTAGCGCGGTGTGGCTACCATGCACAATGACCGACCAAAGAAGGCATATTTACTGCCTTTGACCAAAGAAATCTGCTGTGTGTGGTCCACGTTGACAACTCACAATACGAGTCACAAATGGCCAGACGGGAAAACAATGGTTTGGGAACACCACGTATCACATAGCAAGCACAGGGGGCTTTGATACGTTGTGGCATGGTGTGGAGACCATGCACGATGACCAACCAAAGTAGGCATATGTCACTGACCATGACCAAATAATGTCACTAAGTGTGGTAAACTTTGACAACTCACAACACGAGTCACAAATGGTCAGAGGGGGAAACAATGGTTTGGGAACACCACGTATCACATAGCAAGCACAGGGGGCTTTGATACGTTGTGGCATGGTGTGGAGACCATGCACGATGACCAACCAAAGTAGGCATATGTCACTGACCATGACCAAATAATGTCACTAAGTGTGGTAAACTTTGACAACTCACAACACGAGTCACAAATGGTCAGGGTGGAAGGTAATGGTTTGTGAATACTAGCTATCACTAGCAAGTTAAAACACTTTCTATATGTAGTGGCACAATGTGGCTTCAATGCACAGTGACCACCCAACGTATGCATATGTCACTAACCATGACGAAAGAATTTCACTTCATGTGGTCAACGTTGAAAACGCATAACACGAGTCACAAATGGTCAGGGGGGAAAACAATGGATTGAGAACACTAGTTATCAACTAGGAAGTACAAAGACCTTCAACAAGTAGTGGCACGGTATGGCTAGCGTGCACAGTGACAAACCAGAGGATGCATACGTCACTGACTACGACCAAATAAGTCCACTATGTGTGGTCAATATTGACAAATCATAACACGAGTCACAAATGGTCAGAGGGAAAGACACTGGTTTGGGCAGCCTATGTATTGACTAGAAAGGACAAAGAACTTCAATACCTAATGGAACGGTGTGGCTAACATGCACACCAAACAACCAAACTAGGCATATGTCCCTGATCATGACCACATAATTTCAATATGGGTGGTCAACGTTGACCAATCAAAACACGAGTGACAAACGGTCAGGACAGGAAACAGAGCTATGGGAATATCGGTTCTCAACTACCAAGTACAATGACCTTCATTCAGTAGTAGCACGGTGTGGCTACCATGTACAATGACCGACCAAAGTAGCTATATGTACTGCCTTTGACCAAAGAAATCCGCTGTGTATGGTCAACGTTGACAACTCAGAATACGAGTCACAAATGGTCAGAGGGGGAAACAATGGTTTGGAAACACCAAGTATCACATAGCAAGCACAAGGGGCTTCAATACATCGTGGCACGGTGTGGAGACCATGCACGATGACCAACCAAAGTATGCATATGTCACTGACCATGACCAAATAATGTCACTAAGTGTGGTAAACTTTGAAAACTCACAACACGAGTCACAAATGGTCAGGGTGGAAGGTAATGGTTGGTGAATACTAGTTATCTACTAGCAAGTACACATACCTTCAATATGTAGTGGCACAGTGTGGCCTCAATGCACCGTGACCAACCAAAGTATGCATATGTCACTAACCATGACGAACAGTTTTCACTTCATGTGGTCAATGTTGAAAACGCATAACACGAGTCACAAATGATCAGAGGGGAAAACAATGACCAGTGACCAACCAAAGGATGCATACATCACTGACTACGACCGAATAAGTGCACAATGTGTGGTCAACATTCACAACTCATAACACAAGTCACAAATGGTCAAAGGGAGAGAAAATGATTTGGGAAGCCTATGTATTGACTAGAAAGGACAAAGAAGCTCAATACGTAGTGGCACGGTGTGGCTAATATGCACACCAAAAAACCAAACTAGGCATGTGTCACTGATCATGACCACATTATTTCAATATGGGTGGTCAACGTTGACCAACCATAACACGAGTCACAAACGGTCAGGACAGGAAACAATGCTTTAGGAATATTGGTTCTCAGCTACCAAGTACAACGACCTTCATTCAGGAGTAGCACGGTGTGGCTACCATGTACAATGACCGTTCAAAGTAGGCATATGTACTGCCTTTGACCAAAGAAATCCACTGTGTGTGGTCAACGTTGATAACTCATAATTCGAGTCACAAATGGTCAGAGGGGGAAACAATGGTTTGGAAACACCAAGTATCACATAGCAAGCACACGGGGCTTCAATACGTAGTGGCACGGTGTGGAGACTATGCATGATGACCAACCAAAGTAGGCATATGTGACTGACCATGCCCAAATAATGTCACTAAGTGTGGTAAACTTTGACAACTCACAACACGTGTCACAAATGGTCAGGGTGGAATGTTATGGTTTGTGAATACTAGTTATCTACTAGAAAGTACAAATACCTTCAATATGTAGTGGCACAATGTGGCATCAATGCACAGTGACCAACCAAAGTATGCATATGTCACTAACCATGACGAACAAATTTCACTTCATGTGGTCAACGTTGAGAACGCATAACACGAGTCACAAATGGTCAGAGGGGAAAACAGTGGATTGGGAAGCCTATGTATTGGCTATAAAGGACAAAGAACTTCAATACGTAGTGGCACGGTGTGGCTTATATGCACACCAAACAATCAAACTAGGCATATGTCACTGATCATGACAAGGGAATCTCAATATCGGTGGTCAACGTTGACCAACCATAACATGAGTCACCAATTGTCAAGAGAGGAAACAATGCTATTAGAATATTGGTTCTCAACTACCAAGTACAAGGACCATCAGTCAGTAGTAGCGCGGTGTGGCTACCATGCACAACGACTGACCAAAGTAGGCATGTTTACTGCCTTTGACCAAAGAAATCCGCTGTGTGTTGTCCACGTTGACAACTCATAATACATGTTACATATGGTCATAGGGTGAAACAATGGTTTGGGAACACCACATATCACATAGCAAGCACAAGGGGCTTCAATACGTTGTGGCACGGTGTGGGGACCATGCGCGATGACCAACCAAGGTAGGCATATGTCTCTGACCATGGCCACATAACGTTACTAGGTGTGGTAAACTTTGACAACACACAACACGAGTCACAAATGGTCAGGGTGGAAGGTAATGGTTTGTGAATGCTAGTTATCTACTAGAAAGTACAAATACCTTCAATATGTAGTGGCACAATGTGGCTTCAATGCACAGTGACCTCTCAAAGTATGCATATGTCACTGAGCATGACGAAAGAATTTCACTTCATATGGTCAACGTTGAAAACGCATAACACGAGCCACAAATGGTCACAGGGGAAAATAATGGATTGGGAACACTAGTTATCAACTAGCAAGTACAAAGACCTTCAACAAGCAGGGGCACGGTATGGCGAGCGTGCACAGTGACAAACCAAAGGATGCATGCGTCACTGACTACGACCGAATAAGTCCACTATGTGTGGTCAACATTGACAACTCATAACACGAGTCACAAATGGTCAGAGGGAGAGACAATGTTTTGGGAAGCATATGTTTTGACTTGAAATGACAAAGAAGTTCAATACGTAGTGGCACGTTGTGGCTAATATGCACGCCAAACAACCAAACTAGGCATATGTCACTGATCATGACCACATAATTTGAATATGGGTGGTCAACGTTGACCAACCATAACACGAGTCACAAACGGTAAGGACACGAAATAATGCTATGGGAATATCCGTTCTTAACTACCAAGTACAACGACCTTCAGTTCGTAGTAGCCCGGTGTGGCTACCATGCACAATGACCGACCAAAGAAGGCATATGTACTGCCATTGACCAAAGAAATCCTCTGTGTGTGGTCAACATTGACAACTCATAATACGACTCACAAATGGTCAGTGGGGGAAACAATGGTTTGGGAACACCAAGTATCACATAGCAAGCACAAGGGGCTTCAATATGTCGTGGCACTGTGTGGAGACCATGCACGATGACCAACCAAAGTAGGCATATGTCGCTGACCTTGACCAAGTAATGTCACTAAGTGTGGTAAACTTTGACAACTCACAACACGGATCAGAAATTGTCAGTGTGGAAGGAAATGGTTTGTGAATACTAGTTATCTACAAGCAAGTACAAATACCTTCAATATGTAGTGGCACAATGTGGCTTCAATGCACAGTGACCAACCAAACTATGCATATGTCACTAACCATGACGAACCATTTTCACTTCATGTGATCAACGTTGAAAACGCATAACACGAGTCACAAATGGTCAGAGGGGGAAACAATGGATTGCGAAGCCTATGTATTGGCTAGAAATGACAAAAAACTTCAATACGTAGTGGCACGGTGTGGCTAATATGCACACCAAACAATCAAACTAGGCATATGTCATTGATCATGACCAGAGAATTTCAATATGGGTGGTCAACGTTGACCAGCCATAACACGAGTCACAAACGGTCAGGAGAGGAAACAATGCTATGAGAATAATGGTTCTCAACTACCAAGTACAATGACCTTCAGTCAGTAGTAGCGCGGTGTGGCTACCATGCACAATGACCGACCAAAGTAGGCATATGTACTGCCTTTGACCAAAGAAATCCGCGGTGTGCGGTCCACGTTGACAACTCATAATACGAGTCACAAATGGTCAGAGGGGGAACAATGGTTTGGGAACACCACGTATCACATAGCAAGCACAAGGGGTTTCAATACGTTGTGGCACGGTGTGGGGACCATGCACGATGACCAACCAAAGTAGGCATATGTCACTGACCATGACCAAATAATGTCACTAAGTGCGGTAAACTTTGACAACTCACAACTCAAGTCACAAATGGTCAGGGTGGAAGGTAATGGTTTGTGAATACTAGTTATCTACTAGCAAGTACAAATACCTTCAATATGTAGTGGCACAACGTGGCCTCAGTGCACAGTGACCAACCAAAGTATGCATATGTCACTAACCATGACGAGCAAATTTCACTTCATGTGGTCAGTGTTGAAAACGCATAACACGAGTCACAAATGGTCAGAGGAGAGAACAATGGATTGGGGACACTAGTTATGAACTAGCAAGTACAAATACCTTAAACAAGCAGTGGCACGGTATGGCTAGCGTGCACAGTGACCAACCAAAGGATGCATACGTCACTGACTACGATCAAATAAGTCCACTATGTGTGGTCAACATTGACAACTCATAACGCAGTCCCAAATGGTCAGAGTGAGAGACAATGGGTTGTGAAGCATATGTATTGACTAAAAAGGACAAAGAACTTCAATACGTAGTAGCACGGTGTGGCTAATATGCACACTAAACAATCAAACTTGGCATATGTCACTAATCATGACCACAGAATTTCAATATGGGTGGTCAACGTTGACCACCCATAACACGAGTCACAAACGGTAAGAAGAGGAAACAACACTATGAAAACATCAGTTCTCAACTACCAGTACAATGACCTTCAGTCAGTAGTAGCACGGTGTGCCTACCATGCACAATGACCGACCAAAGTAGGCATATGTACTGCCTTTGACCAGAGAAATCCGCCGTCTGTGGTTAACGTTTACAGCTCATAATACGAATCACAAATGGTCAGGGGGGAAGCAATGGTTGGGAATACTTGTTATCGACTAGCAAGTACAAAGACCTTCGATAAGTGATGGCACGGTATAGCTACCATGCACAATGACCAACCAAATTATTCTTGTGTCATTAAATATCATAAAAAGAGTTTCACTATGTCTTGTCAACTTTCCTTCTTACGGCTGGTCAATCGCAGCAATGGTTGAGAGGTTATTCAAGCTCGAAGTTGCAAAATTCAAAATGTAGTCTGCGTCAATTGATTATGAATAAACTGAAATTGTTTTCATACTTTTGAAAACTACCCTATAATCTTACACCCCCTTATTTTATGCCCTTTACCCACAGGAACCCTTATAATGTCATTTGGACAACATATGAACACCATGTGAGTTGGCTTAGTGCTTATAGAGTTAGATTCTAGAGGGATAGGTCCTGGGTTTGAATCCTCGTACGCGCAATATAGAATAGGCTCGCGACCTGGGGGGGGGGGGGGGGGGGGTGTCATAATGCGGTCGCAAATCTGTCCTCCAAGTCGTCCACGGAACATCCCTCTAGGGGGCGGGGAGGGAGTATTCCAGTGAAGGCACCTACGCATAACAAATGAACAAAAACCGACCTGGTGTCAAAGGCAGAAACCTTTTGATATATATTGACTAGCAAGTGCAAATACTTTCAACAAGTAGTGGAATGGTGTGGCTACCATGTACAATGACCAACCAGATTAGGCATGTGCCACTTACCATGACCAAATAATTCTACTATGTGTGGTTAACGTTGACAACCCACTATATGGGCCACGAATTATCAGAGGGGGAAACAATGGGTTGGGAACACCAGAAATCACATAGCAAGCACAAGGGGCTTCAATACGCTGTGGCACGGTATGGAGGACATGCACGATGACCAACCAAAGTAGGCATATGTCACTGACCATGACCAAATAATGTCACTAAGTGTGGTAAACTTTGACAACTCACAACACGAGTCACAAATGGTCAGGGTGGAAGGTAATGGTTTGTGAATACTAGTTATCTACTAGAAAGTACAAATACCTTCAATATGTAGTGGCACAATGTGGCTTCAATGCACAGTGACCAACCAAACTATGCATATGTCACTGAACATGACGAAAGAATTTCATTTAATGTGGTCAATGTTGAAAACGCATAACACGAGTCACAAACGGTCAGATGGGAAAACAATTGATTCAGAACAATAGTTATCAACTGGGAAGTACAAAGACCTTCAACAAGCAGTGGCACGGTATGGCTAGCGTGCACAGTGACCAACCAAAGGATGCATACGTCACTGACTATGACCGAATAAGTCCACTATGTGTGGTCAACATTGACAGCTCATAACACGAGTCACAATTGGTCAGGGGGAGAGACAATGGTTTGGGAAGCCTATGTATTGACTATAAAGGACCAAGAACTTCAATACGTAGTGGCATGGTGTGGCTAATATGCACACCAAACAACCAAACTAGCCATATGTCACTGATCATGACCACATAATTTCAATATGGGTGGTCAACGTTGACCAACCATAACACGAGTCACAAACGGTCAGGACAGGAAACAATGCTATGGGAATATCGGTTCTCAAATACGAACTACAACAACCTTCAGTCAGTAGTAGCACGGTGTGGCTACCATGCACAATGACCGACCAAAGTAGGCATATGTATTGCCTTTGACCAAAGAAATCCGCTGTGTGTGGTCAACGTTGAAAACTCATAATACGAGTCACAAAAGGTCAGAGGGGGAAACAATGGTTTGGGAACACCAAGTATCACATAGCAGGCACAAGGGGCTTCAATACGTTGTTGCACGGTGTGGAGACCATGCACGATGACCAACCAAAGTAGGCATATGTTGCTGACCATGACCAAATAATGTCACTATGTGTGGTAAACGTTGACAACTCACAACACAAGTCACAAATGGTCAGGGGGGAAGGTAATGGTTTGTGAATACTAGTTTTCTACTAGCAAATACAAATACCATCAATATGTATTGGCACAATGTAGCTTCAATGCACAGTGACCAACCAAAGTATGCATATGTCACTAACCATGACCAACAAATTTCACTTCATGTGGTCAACGTTGAAAACACACAACAGGAGTCACAAATGGTCAGAGGGGAAAACAATGGGTTGGGAACACTAGTTATCAACTAGCAAGTACAAAGTCCTTCAACAAGCAGTGGCACGGTATGGCTAGCGCGCGCAGTGACCAACCAAAGGATACATACGTCACTGACTACGACCGAATAAGTCCACTATGTGTGGTCAACATTGACAGCTCATAACGCCAGTCCCAAATGGTCAGAGGGAGAGACAATGGTTTGGGAAGCATATGTATTGACTAGAAAGGACAAAGAACTTCAATACGTAGTAGCACGGTGTGGCTAATATGCACACCAAACAATCAAACTTGGCATATGTCACTAATCACGACACATAATTTCAATATGGGTGGTCAACGTTGACCAGCCATAACACGAGTCACAAACGGTAAGAAAGAGGAAACAATGCTATGAGAATATTGGTTCTCAACTACCAAGTACAATGACCTTCAGTCAGTAGTAGCACGTTGTGCCTACCATGCACAATGACCGACCAAAGTAGGCATATGTACTTCCTTTGACCAAAGAAATCCGATGTGTGTGGTCAACATTGACGGCTCATAATACGAGTCACAAATCGTCAGAGGCGGGAAACAATGGTTTGGGAAGATCAAGTATCACATAGCAAGCACAAGGGGCTCCAATGCTTTGTGGCACGGTGTGGAGACCATGCACGATGACCAACCAAAGTAGTCATATGTCACTGACCATGACCAAATAATGTCACTACGTGTGGTAAACTTTGACAACTCACAACACGAGTCAAAAATGGTCAGGGTGGAAGTTAATGGTTTGTATGTACTAGCTATGGACTAGCAAGTATAAATACCTTCAATATGTATTGGCACAATGCGGCTTCAATGCACAGTGACCAACCAACGTATGCATATGTCACTAACCATGACGAACAAATGTTCCTTCATGTGGTCAACGTTGAAAACGCATAACAGAAGTCACAAATGGTCATAGGGGAAAACAATGGATTGGGAAGCCTATGTATTGGCTAGGAAGGACAAAGAACTAGAATACGTAGTGGCACAGTGTGGCGAATATGCACACCAAGCAATCAAACTATGCATATGTCACTGATCATGACCAGAGAATGTCAATATGGGTGGTCAACGCTGACCAACCATAACACGGGTCACAAACGGTCAGGAGAGGAAACAATGCTATGAGAGTATTGGTTCTCAACTACCAAGTACAAAAACCTCCAGTCAGTAGTAGTAGGGTGTGGCTACCATGGACAATGACCGACCAAAGTAGGCATATGTAGTGCTTTTGACCAGAGAAATCCGCTGTGTGTGGTCCACGTTGACAATCATAACACGGATCACAAATGGTCAGAGGGGGAAACAATGGTTCGGGAACACCAAGAATTACATAGCAAGCACAAGGGGCTCCAATACGTCGTGGGACGCTGTGGAGACCATGCACAATTACCAAGCAAAGTAGGCATATGTCACTGACCATGACTTTATAATGTCACCAAGGGTGGTAAACTTTGACAACTCACAACACGAGTCACAAATGGTCAGGGTGGAAGGTAATGGTTTGTGAATACATGTTATCTAATAGCAAGTACAAATACCTTCAATATGTAGTGGCACAATGTGGCTTCAATGCACAGTGACCAACCAAAGTATGCATATGTCACTTAACATGACGAAAGAATTTCACTTCATGTGGTCAACGTTGAAACCGCATAACACGAGTCACAAATGGGCAGAGGGGAAAACAATGGATTGGGAACACTAGTTATCAACTAGGAAGTACAAAGACCTTCAACAAGTAGTGGCACGGTATGGCTAGCGTGCACAGTAACCAACCAAAGGATGCATACGTCACTGACTACGACCGAATAAGTCCACTATGTGTGGTCAACATTGACAAATCATAACACGAGTCACAAATGGTCAGAGGGAGAGACAATGGTTTGGGCAGCCTATGTATTGACTAGAAAGGACAAAGAACTTCAATACATAGTGGCACGGTGTAGCTAACATGCACACCAAACAACCAAACTAGGCATATGTCACTGATCATGACCACATAACTTCAATATGGGTGGTCAACGTTAACCAACCATAACACGAGTCACAAACGTTCAGGATAGGAAATAATGCTATGGGAATATCGGTTCGCAACTACCAAGTAAAACGCCCTTCATTCAGTAGTAGCACGCTGTGGCTACCATGCACAATGACCGACCAAAGTAAGCATATGTACTGCCTTTAACCAGAGAAATCCGCTGTGTGCGGTCAACGTTGACAACTCATAATACGAGTCACAAATGGTCAGAGGGGGAAACAATGGTTTGGGAACACCAAGTATCACATAGCAAGCACAAGGGGCTTCAATACGTTGTGGCACGGTGTGGAGACCATGCACGATGACCAACCAAAGTAGGCATATGTCACTGACCATGACCAAGGAATGTCAGTAAGTGTTGTAAACTTTGACAACTCACAACACGAGTCGCAAATGGTCAGGGTGGAAGGTAATGGTTTATGAGTACTAGTTATCTACAAGCAACTACAAATAGCTTCAAGATGTAGTGGCACAATGTGGCTTCGATGCACGGTGACCAACCAAAGTATGCATATGTCACTAACCATGACGAACAAATTTCACTTCATGTGGTCAACATTGAAAACGCATAACACGAGTCACAAATGGTCAGAGGGGATAACAATGGATTGGGAAGCCTATGTATTGGCGAGAAAGGACAAAGAACTTCAATACGTAGTGGCACAGTGTGGCTAATATGCACACCAAACAATCAATCTAGGCACATGTCACTGATCATGAAAAGAGAATTTCAATATGGGTGGTCAACGTTGACCAACCATAAAACGAATCACAAACGGTCAGTAGAGGAAACAATGCTATGAGAATATCGGCTCTCCACTACCAAGTACAATGACCTTCAGTCAGTAGTAGCGTGGTGTGGCTACCATGCACAGTGACCGACCAAAGTAGGCATATTTACTGCCTTTGACCAAAGACATCCGCTGTGTGTGGTCCACGTTAACAACTCATAAAACGAGTCACAAATGGTCAGAGGGGGAAACAATGGTTTGGGAACACCACGTAACACATAGCAAGCACAAGGGGCTTCAATACGTTGTAGCACGGTGTGGAGACCATGCACGATGACCAACCAAAGTAGACATATGTCACTGACCATGACCAAACAATGTCACTAAGTGTGGTAAACTTTGACAACTCACGACACGAGTCACAAATGGTCAGGGTGGAAGGTAATGGTTTGTGAATACTAGTTATCTCCTAGCAAGTACAAATACCTTCAATATGTACTGGCACAATGTGGCTTCAATGCACAGTGACCACCCAACGTATGCATATGTCACTAATCATGACGAAAGAATTTCACTTGATGTGGTCAACGTTGAAAACGCATAACACGAGTCACAAATGGTCACAAGGGAAAACAATGGGTTGGGAACACTAGTTATCAACTAGGAAGTACAAAGACCTTCAACAAGAAGAGGCCCGGTATGGCTAGCGTGCACAGTGACCAACCAAATGATGCATACGTCACTGACTACGACCGAATAAGTCCACTATGTGTGGTCAACATTGACAACTCATAACACGAGTCACAAATGGTCAGAGGGAGAGAAAATGAATGGAAGCCTATGTATTGACTAGAAAGGACAAACAACTTCAATACGTAGTGGCACGGTGTGGCTAATATGGACACCAAACAACCAAACTAGGCATATGTCACTGATCATGAACGCATAACTTCAATATGGGTGGTCAATGTTGACCAACCATAACACGAGTCACAAACGGTCAGGAATGGAAACAATGCTATGGGAATATTGGTTCTCAACAACCAAGTACAACGACCTTCATTCAGTAGTAGCACGGTGTGGCTACCATGTACAATGACCGACCAAAGTAGGCATATGTACTGCCTTCGAGCAAAGAAATCCGCTGTGTGTGGTCAACGTTGACAACTCAGAATACGAGTCACAAACGGTCAGAGGGGGAAACAATGGTTTGGAAACACCAAGTATCACATAGCAAGCACAGGGGGCTTCAATACGTTGTGGCACGGTGTAGAGACCATGCACGATGACCAACCAAAGTAGGCATATGTCACTGACCATGACCAAACAATGTCACTAAGTGTGGTAAACTTTGACAACTCACAACACGAGTCACAAATGGTCAGGGTGGAAGGTAATGGTTTGTGAATACTAGTTATCTACTAGCAAGTACAAATACCTTCAATATGTAGTGGCACAATGTGGCTTCAATGCACAGTGANCGTTGACAACTCAGAATACGAGTCACAAACGGTCAGAGGGGGAAACAATGGTTTGGAAACACCAAGTATCACATAGCAAGCACAGGGGGCTTCAATACGTTGTGGCACGGTGTAGAGACCATGCACGATGACCAACCAAAGTAGGCATATGTCACTGACCATGACCAAACAATGTCACTAAGTGTGGTAAACTTTGACAACTCACAACACGAGTCACAAATGGTCAGGGTGGAAGGTAGTGGTTTGTGAATACTAGTTATCTACTAGCAAGTACAGATACCTTTAATATGTAGTGGCCCAGTGTGGCCTCTATGCACAGTGACCAACCAAAGTATGCATATGTCCCTAACCATGACGAACAAATTTCACTTCATGTGGTCAATGTTGAAAATGCATAACACGAGTCACAAATGGTCCGAGTGGAAAACAATGGATTGGGGACCCTAGTTATCCACTAGCAAGTACAAAGACCTTAAACAAGCAGTGGCACGGTATGGCTAGCGTGCACAGTGACCAACCAAAGGATGCATACGTCACTGACAACGACGGAATAAGTCCACTATGTGTGATCAACATTGACAACTCATAACGCCAGTCCCAAATGGTCAGAGGGAGAGACAATGGTTTCGGAAGCATATGTATTCACTATAAAGGACAAAGAACTTTAATATGTTGTGGCACGGTGTGGCTAACATGCACATCAAAACAATCAACTTGGCATATGTCACTGATAATGACCACATAATTTCAATATGGGTGGTCAACGCTGACCAACCATAACACGAGTCTCAAACGGTAAGAATAGGAAACAATGCTATGAGAATATCGGTTATCAACTACCAAGTACAATGAATTTCAGTCAGTAGTAGCACGGTGTGCCTACCATGCACAATGACCGAACAAAATAGGCATATGTACTGCCTTTGACCAGAGAAATCCGCTGTGTGTGGTCAACGTTGACAACTCATAATACGAGTCACAAATGGTCAGAGGGGGAACCAATGGTTTGGGAATAATTGGTATCAACTAGCAAGTACAAAGACCTTCGATGAATGGTGGCACGGTATGGCTACCATGCACAATGACCAACCAAAATAGTATTGTGTCATTGAGTATCATAAAAAGAGTTTCACTGTGTCTTGTCAACTTTCCTTCTTACGGCTGGTCAATCGCAGCAATGGTTGAGAGGTTATTCAAGCTCGAAGTTGCAAAATTCAAAACATAGTCTGCTTCAATTGTTTATGAATCAACTGAAATTGTTATCATTCATACATTTGAAAACTACCCTATAATCGTACACTCCCTTATTTTATGCCATTTACCCATAGGAAACCTTATAGTGTCATTTGGACAACATATGAACACCATGTGAGTTGGCTTAGTGCTTATATAGTTAGATTCTTGAGCGATAGGTCCTGGGTTTGAATCTTCGTACGTGCAATATAGAATAGGCTCGCGACCTGGGGGGAAGGGGGGGGGGGGGTGTTGTGCTACCTCAACTATACCTTCGAGCCTAAGCCGTGGGGGGGTAGGGGGGTGTCATAATGCGGTCGCAAACCTGTCCTCCAGGTCGTCCACGGAACATCCCTCCAGGGGGGTGGGAGGGAGTATTCTAGTGAAGGCACCTACGCGTAACAAATAAACAAAAACCAACCTGGAGTCAACGGGAGAAACCTTTTTATGTTTATTGACTAGCAAGTGCAAATACATTCAACAAGTAGTGAAACGGTATGGCTACCATGTACAATGACCAACCATATTAGGCATGTGCCACTTACCATGACCAAATAATTTTACTATGTGTGGTTAACGTTGACAACCCATAATATGGGCCACGATTTGTCAGAAGGGGAAACAATGGGTTGGGAACACCACGAATCACATAGCAAGCACAAGGGGCTTCAATACGTTGTGGCACGGTATGGAGACCATGCACGATGACCAACCAAAGTAGGCATATGTCACTGACCATTACCAGATAATGTCACTGAGTGTGGTAAACTTTGACAACTCACAACACCAGTCACAAATAGTCAGGGTGGAAGGTAATGGTTTGTGAATACTATTTATTTACTAGCAAGTACAAATACCTTCAATATGTAGTGGCACAAGGTGGCTTCAATGCACAGTGACCAACCAAAGTATGCATCTGTCACTGAACATTACGAAATAATTTCACTTCATGTGGTCAACGTTGAAAACGCATAACACGAGTCAAAAATGGGCAGAGGGGAAAACAATGGATTGGGAACACTAGTTATCAACTAGGAAGTACAAATACCTTCAACAAGCAGTGGCACGGTATGGCTAGCGTGCACAGTGACCAACCAAAGGATGCATACGTCACTGACTATGACCGAATAAGTCCACTATGTGTGGTCAACATTGACAACTCATAACATGAGTAAAAAATGGTCAGAGGGAGAGACAATGATTTGGGAAGCCTATCTATTGACTAGAAAGGACAAAAACCTTTGATACTTGGTGGCACGGTGTGGCTAATATGCACACCAAACAACCAAACTATGCATATGTCACTGATCATTACCACACAATTTCAATATGGGTGGTCAACATTGACCAACCATGACACGAGTCACAAACGGTCAGGACAGGAAACAATGCTATGAGAGTATCGGTTCTCAACTACCAAGTACAACGACCTTTAGTCAGTAGTAGCACGGTGTGGCTACCATGCACAATGACCGACCAAAGTAGGCATATGTACTGCCTTTCACCAAGGAAATCCGCTGTGTGTGGTCAACGTTGACAACTCATAATACGAGTCACAAATGGTCAGAGGGAGAAACAATGGTTTGGGAACACCAAGTATCACATAGCAAGCTCAAGGGGCTTCAATACGTCTTGGCACCGTGTGGAGACCATGCACGATGACCAACCAAAGTAGGCATATGTCGCTGACCATGACCAAGTAATGTCACTAAGTGTGGTAAACTTTGACAACTCACATCACGGGTCACAAATGGTCAGGGTGGAAGGTAATGGTTTGTGAATACTAGTTATCTACAAGCAAGTACAAATACCTTCAATATGTAGTGGCACAATGTGGCTTTGATGCACAGTGACCAACCAAAGCATGCATATGTCACTAACCATGACGAACAATTTTCACTTCATGTGGTCAACGTTGAAAACGCACAACACGAGTCACAAATGGTCAGAGGGGGAAATTGGGAAGCCTATGTATTGGCTAGAAAGGACAAAGAACTTCAATACGTAGTGGCACGGTGTGGCTAATATGCACACCAAACAATCAAACTAGGCATATGTCACTGACCATGACCAAACAATGTCACTAAGTGTGGTAAACTTTGACAACTCACAACACGAGTCACAAATGGTCAGAGGGGGAAATTGGGAAGCCTATGTATTGGCTAGAAAGGACAAAGAACTTCAATACGTAGTGGCACGGTGTGGCTAATATGCACACCAAACAATCAAACTAGGCATATGTCACTGATCATAACCAGAGAATTTCAATTTGGGTGGTCAACGTTGACCAACCATAACACGGGTCACAAACGGTCAGGAGAGGAAACAATGTTATGAGTTTATCGGTTATCAACTACCAAGTACAACGACCTTCAGTCAGTAGTAGCACAGTGTGGCTACCATGCACAATGACCAACCAAAGTAGGCATATTTACTGCCTTTGACCAAAGAAATCCGCTGTGTGTGGTCCATGTTGACAACTCATAATATGAGTCACAAATGGTCAGAGGGGGAAACAATGGTTTGGGAACACCACGGATCACATAGCAAGCACAAGGGGCTTCAATACGTTGTGGCACGGTGTGGGGACCATGCACGATGACCAACCAAAGATGGCATATATCACTGACCATGACACAAAAGTTGTCACTAGGTGCGGTAAACTTTGACAACTCACAACACGAGTCACAAATGGTCAGGGTGGAAGATAATGGTTTGTGAATACTAGTTATCTACTAGCAAGTACAAATACCTTCAATATGTACTGGCACAATGTGGCTTCAATGCACAGTGACCACCCAAAGTATGCATATGTCACGGACCATGACGAAATAATTCCACTTCATGTGGTCAACATTGAAAACGCATAACACGCGTTACAAATGGTCAGAGGGGAAAACAATGGGTTGGGAACACTGGTTATCAACTAGGAAGTACAAACACACTCAACAGGCAGTGGCACGGTATGGCTTGCGTGCACAGTGACCAACCAAAGGATGCATACCTCACTGACTACGACCAAATAAGTCCACTATGTG
Organism: Penium margaritaceum; assembly: GCA_023375785.1. Classification (NCBI taxonomy): domain Eukaryota; kingdom Viridiplantae; phylum Streptophyta; class Zygnematophyceae; order Desmidiales; family Peniaceae; genus Penium; species Penium margaritaceum. Next base: position 137,754 of record SZWC01002844.1, on the reverse strand, counting down.
TGGTCAACATTGACAACTCATAACACGAGTCACAAATGGTCAGAGGGAGAGACAATGGTTTGGTAAGCCTATGTATTGGCTAGAAAGGACAAATAAATTAAATACGTAGTGGCATGGTGTGGCTAATATGTACACAAAACAATCAAACTAAGCATATGTCACTGATCATGACCACAGAATTTCAGGGTTTAGGAGTAGTGCGAACTGGTTGCGGAGTGGTGCGAACTGGTTGCGGAGTGGTGTGAACTGGTTGTGGAGTGGTACGAACTGCTTGCGGAGTGGTGGGAACTGGTTGCGAATTGCTGCGAACTGGATGCAGAGTGGTGCAAACTGGTTGAGGAGTGGTGCGAACTGGTTTAGGAGTGGTGCGAACTGGCTGAGGAGTGGTACGAACTGGTTGCGGAGTGGTGCGAACTGGTTGCGGAGTGGTGCGAACTGGTTGCGGGATGGCGCAAACTAGTTGCGGCGTGGCGCGAACTGGTTGCGGAGTGGTGCGCACTCGTTGCGGAGTGGTGGGAACTGGTCGCGGGGTGGTGTGAACTGGTCGCGGACTGGTGTAAACTGGTCGCGGAGTGGTGAGAACGGGTTGCGGAGTGGTGTGAACTGGTTGCGGACTGGTGGAAACTGGTTGCGGAGTGGTGCGAACTGGTTGCGGAATGGTGCAAACTGGTTGCTGAGTTGTTGAACTGGTTGCAAAGTGGTGCGAACTGGGTTTGGAGTGGTTCGTACTGGTTGCGGAGTGGTGCGAACTGGTTGCGGATTGGTGCGAACTGGCTGCGGAGTGGTACAAACTGGTTGCGGAGTGGTGCGAACTGGTTGCGGAGTGGTGCGAACTGGCTGCGGAGTGGTGCGAACTGGCTGCGGAGTGGTGCGAACTGGCTGCGGAGTGGTGCGAACTGGCTGCGGAGTGGTGCGAACTGGCTGCGGAGTGGTGCGAACTGGCTGCGGAGTGGTGCGAACTGGCTGCGGAGTGGTGCGAACTGGCTGCGGAGTGGTGCGAACTGGCTGCGGAGTGGTGCGAACTGGCTGCGGAGTGGTGCGAACTGGCTGCGGAGTGGTGCGAACTGGCTGCGGAGTGGTGCGAACTGGCTGCGGAGTGGTGCGAACTGGCTGCGGAGTGGTGCGAACTGGCTGCGGAGTGGTGCGAACTGGCTGCGGAGTGGTGCGAACTGGCTGCGGAGTGGTGCGAACTGGCTGCGGAGTGGTGCGAACTGGCTGCGGAGTGGTGCGAACTGGCTGCGGAGTGGTGCGAACTGGCTGCGGAGTGGTACAAACTGGTTGCGGAGTGGTGCGAACTTGTTGCGGAGTGGTACGAATTGGTTGCCGAGTGGAACGAACTGGTTGCAGAGTGGTGCGAACTGGTTGCGAGTGGTGCGAACTGGTTGCGGAGTGGTGGAAACTGGTTGCGGAGTGGTGCGAACTGGTTGCGGTGTTGTGCGTACTGGTAGCAGAGTGGTGCAAACTGCTTGCGGAGTGGTGCGAACTGGTTGCGGAGTGGTGGCAACTGGTTTCGGAGTGGTGCAAACTGGTAGGGGAGTGGTGCAATTTGGTTGCGGAGTGGTGGGAACTGGGTGTGGAGTGGTAAGAACTGGTTGCGGAGTGGTGCAGACTTGTTGCGGAGTGGTGCGAACTGGATGCGGAGTGGTACAAACTGGTTGTGGAATTGTGCGCACTGGTTGCAGAGTGGTGCGCACTCGTTGAATAGTGGTGCGTACTGGTTGCGGACTGGTGCAAACTGGTTGTGCAGTGGTGCGAACTGAATGTGGGGTGATGTGAACTGGCTGCGGAGTGGTGCAAACAGGTTGCGGAGTGGTGCGAGCTGGTTGCGGGGTGGTGCAAACTGGTTGGAGAGTGGTACGAACTGGTTGCGGAGTGGTGTGAACTGGCTATGGAGTGGTGCCAACTGGTTGCGGAGTGGTACGAACTGGTTGCGGAGTGGTGCGAACTGGTTTTGGAGTGGAGCAAACTGGATGCGGAGTGGTGGGAACAGGTTGCGTAGTGGTGCGAGCTGGTTGAGGAGTGGTGCGAATTGGTTGCGGACTGGTGCGAACTAGTTGCCGAGTGGTTCGAACTGGTTGCGGAGTGGTGCGAACTGGTTACAGATTGGTGCAAACTGGCTGCGGAGTGGTGCGAACTGGCTGCAGAGTGGTACAAATGGGTTGCAGAGTGGTGTGAACCGGCTGCGGAGTGGTGCAAACTGGTTGCGGAGTGGTGCAAACTGGTTGCGGAGTGGTGCGAACTGATTGCGGAGTGGTGCGAACTGGTTGCGGAATGGTGCGAACTGGTTGCAGAGTGGTGCGAACTGGTTGCGGAGTGGTGCGAACTGGTTACAGAGTGGTGCGAACTGGCTGCGGAGTGGTGCGAACTGGCTGCAGAGTGGTACAAATGGGTTGCAGAGTGGTGTGAACCGGCTGCGGAGTGGTGCAAACTGGTTGCGGAGTGGTGCAAACTGGTTGCGGAGTGGTGCGAACTGATTGCGGAGTGGTGCGAACTGGTTGCGGAATGGTGGAAACAGGTTGCAAAATGCGGTGAACTCGTTGTGGAGTGGTGCGAACTGGTTGCGGAGTGGTTCGATCTGGTTGTGGAGTGGTTGGAACTGGTTGCCGAGTGGTGCGAACTGGTTGCGGATTGGTGTGAACCGGTTGCAGAGCAGTGCGAACTGGTTGCGGAGTGGTGAGAACCGGTTGTGTAGTGGTGCGAACTAGTTGCGGAGTGGTGCGAACTGGTTCCAGAGTGGTGCAAACTGGGTGCGGACTGGTACGAACTGGTTGGAGAGTGGTGCAAACTGGTTGCGGAGTGGTGCTAACTGGTTGCGGAGTGGTGCGAACTGGTTGTGGTGTGGTGTGAACTGGTTGCAGAGTTCATACACACAGGGGTCATAAACACAGTGGTCAGGGACACAGTGGTCAGAAACACACTGGTCAGAAACGCACTGGACATGAACACAGTGATCAGAAACAGAGTCGTCAGAAACACACTGGTCAGAAACACAGTGGTCAGAAACACAGTGATCAGAAACACACTGGTCAGAAACACAGTGGTCAGAAACACACTTGTCAGAAACACAATGTTCAGAAACACACTGGTCAGAAACACAGTGGTCAGAAACACCGAGGTCAAAAACGCAGTGGTCAGAGACACTGTGGTCAGAAACACACTGGTCAAAAACACACTAGTCAAAACACAGTGGTCAGAAACACACTGGTCAGACGCACAGTGGTCAGAAACTATTGGTCAGAAACACACTGGTCAGAAACACACCGGTCAGAAACACCGTGGTCAGAAACACACTGGTCAGAAACACAGTGGTCAGAAACACAGAAGCCAGAAATACACTGGTCAGAAACACACTGGTCAGAAACACAGTGCCCACAAACACACTGTTCAGAAACACTGTGGTCAGAAACACACTGGTCGGAAACACACTGGTCAAAAACACACTAGTCAGAAACATATTGTTCAGAAACACACTGGTGACAAACACAGTGACTAGAAACATAGTGGTCAGAAACACACTGGTCAGAAACACAGTGGTCAGAAACACACTGGTCGGAAACACAGTGCTCGGCAAGACACTGGTCAGAAACACACTTGTAAGAAGCACTTTGGTCATGAACACAGTGCTCAGAAAGTCAGTGCTCAGTGACACAGTGGTCAGCAATACAGTGGTCAGAAACACACTGGTCAGGAACACACTGGTCAAAAACACGCTGGTCAGTTACACACTGGTCAGAAACACACTGCTCATAAACACAGTGGTCAGAAACACAGTGGTCAGAAACACAGTGGTCAGAAACACAGTGGTCAGAAACACAGTGGTCAGAAAGACAGTGGGCAGAAGCACGCTGGGCAGAAACACACATGTCAGAAACACACAGGCCAGAAACCCAGTGGTAAAAAGCACGGTGGTTCGAAACACACTGGTCAGAAACACATTGGTCAGAAACACAATGGTGAGAAAGAAAGTGGTCAGAAACACGGTGGTCAGGTACACAGTGGTCAGAAATACACAGGTCAGAAACACACTGGTCAGAAACACAGTGGTCAGGAAAACAATGGTCATAAACACGGTGGTCAGAAACACAGTGGTCAGAAACATAGTGATCAGGAACACACTGTTCAGAAAAAACCCGGCCAGAAACACAGTGGTCAGAAACACAGTGGTCAGACACACATTAGTCGGAAACTCACTTGTCAGAAACACAGTGGTAAGAAACGCACTGGTCAGAAACACAGTGGTCATAAACACGCTGGCTTGAAAAACAGTGGTCAGAAACACAGTGGTCAGAAATACACTGGTCAGAAACACAGTGGTCAGGAACACAGTGGTCAGAAGCACGGTTGTCAGAAACACAGTGATCAGAAACACAGTGGTCAGAAACACATTGGTCAGAAACACGCTGGTCAGAAACACAGTTGTCAGAAATACAGTGGTCAGAAACACACTGGTCAGGAACACACTGGTCAGAAACACAGTGTTCAGATAGAAACTGGTCAGAAACACAGTGGTCATAAAGACAGTGGTCAGAAAGACACTTGTCAGAAACACAGTGGTCAGAAACACAGTGGTCAGAAACACAGTGGTCAGAAACACACTGGTCAGAAACACAGTGGCTAGAAACACACTGGTCAGAAACACAGTTGTCAGAAACACACTGTTGAGAAACACAGTTGTCAGAAACACATTGGTCATAAACACAGTGGTCAGAAACACAGTTGTCAGAAACCCACTGGTCAGAAACACACTGGTCAGAAACACACTGGTCAGAAACACAGTGGTCAGAAACACGCTGGTAAGAAAGACACTGGTCAGAACACCGTGGTCAGAAACACACTGGTCAGAAATACAGTGGTCAGAAACAAATTGGTCAGAAACACAGTGGTCAGGAACACACTGGTCGGAAACACAGTGGTCAGAAACAAAGTGGTCACAAACACAGTGGTCAGAAATACACTGGTCAGAAAAACACTGGTCAGAAACACATTTGTTGGCAACACAATGCTCAGAAATACAATGCTCAGAAACACAGTGGTCAGAAACACCGTGGTCAGAAACACAGTGGTCAGAAAAGCACTGGTTAGAAATACACTGGTCAGAAACACGGCGGTCAGTAATACAGTAGACATAAGCACATTAGTCAGAAACACTGTGGTCAGAAACACACTGGTCAGAAACATTGTGGGCAGAAACACTGTCGTCATGAACACAGTGGTCATAAACACACGGGTCATACACACATGGGTCAGAAGCATTGTGGTCACGAACACAGTGGTAAGAAACACAGTGGGCATAAACACACTGGACATAAACACAGTGATCAGAAACACAGTGGTCAGAAACACGCTGGTCAGAAGCACACTGGTAAGAAACACGGTGGTTAGAAACACAGTCATCAGGAACACACTGGTCAGAAACACAGTGGTCAGAAACACACTGGTCAGAAATGCACTGGTCACAAACACACTGGTCAGAAACACAATGTTCAGCAACACGCTGGTCAGAAACACAGTGGTCAGAAACACACTGGTTTGAAACACAGTGGTCAGAAACACTGTGGTCAGAAACACACTGGTCATAACACACTGGTCAAAACACAGTGATCAGAAACACACTGGTCAGAAGCACAGTGGTGAGATACTACTGGTCAGAAACACAATGGTCAGAAACACAGTGGTCAGAAACACAGTGGTCAGAAACACACTGGTCAGAAACACACTAGTCAGAAACACACTTGTCAGAAACACACTGGTTAGAAACACAGTGGTCAGAAACACGGTGGTCAGAAACACAGTGATCAGAAACACAGTGGTAAAAAACACACTGGTCATACACACACTGGTCAGAAACACACTGGTGAGAAACACACTGTGTCAGAAGAATGCAGGTGCTACCATAGAGTGGACGCGGTCGCAGGGACGAGCGTTTCAATGGTGGAGAGAAGCACCAGCAGAAGCAAGGCAGAAATGACGATAGGAGGATGAAGCGGAAGCGAATGACGATGCAGGATGATGAGGAGAGGCATGGGCGCACCATTGTAGGTGCGAGCACTGAGATTCTTGTGAGGAAGAGAAGACGCAGCACTTTGTGGGAAGAGCGAAAGCTTCCTTGAAGATGCGGGCGTTGCTAACGTATGGATGATGTTTGACACAAGGGAAAGGGCGCAGTGTGGGAGCATGGGGGCTGAGCTGATATTGAGGGCAAAGGGTCTGGAGGCTGCCCCAAGGGCGAGCCTGAAGGAGAATCCAATGGATTGATTATAGTCTGAGGTACAAACAATCCAAATAGGAAAGGTCTAACCTAGCGCGCTTCGTTGAGCGGGCATATAGGTGGCGGCTCGGGCAAGTGCGAGGGCAGGGAGCGCCTCAAGTCCACGATTCGGCTTTGCTAGCTGTACGCATAGACGAGTGGTGGATGCAGGCACAATCTTTGCAGGTGCGTTTTTCCTGGGCCGTTGTGGTATGCGGCCGTTGGTCTTGGTCTTGGCAAGGCTCGCACAGTTTGTCGGTCGTGGGACCGTTCGGGTGTTGATCCTATGACTCCAGAGATGAACCTGCATCGTCACTCTTTATATTCTCAGTGGCTGTACCCCTTTAGGCGATCTCCGAGATAATATCCAACACCCCCCTTAGATTGGGAGAGGGGTGCAATCCTTGAATGGCAGGCCTGCAAGTTTTGCTTATGTGGGAGTTCAGCACAGAGAGAGCTTGGGAGGTTCTGGAGGCGGTGGGCGTCTTAGCACCAGGTTGTAGAGGGAAGAGAGAAAACCTGGGCGATGCAGTAGTTTCTGAGTGCTGTCTGTGAGTGCAGTGGCTGAGTGATCTTCAGTGAGGGGGAAGGAAAAATTTGTCAGTAGTACGGAGGGAAGTTCAGTTGAGTTGCAGTGAGGTAGTGTGGGCTTGCAGTAGGAATTCGACTGGTTTCGATCACTTACCCATACAGTTCTCGGACTCGGGTCATACTTGGATCTACGCAAGTTATGGGCGGCGACAACCCTGTGAAGGCAAGCAGTCCAGATCTGTGAGGTCATGTGATGCGTTTTCATTAAACACTCTGCAGTAGACAATTGATGAGGATCTTGCCGTGACAGGGAGATGCGGTTAGCAGTGTTCCGTGAGTTGTGCAGTAGTTTGTGAGAAAGGTGTGAACAGGTGCGTGAGTGGTGTTGGAGAGGATGAGGCGGGGTGGCCGGTCAGAGTGTTTGGTCTGTTGCTTCAACCAGTCCCTATGTGCAGGGACAGCCCAAGTAAGTGTGCCAAGGGAGAGGACAGTGCAGTGCTGTGAGTATTGGTCGGGAATGAAGAGGAAGTGGCTGTGACGGGCAGTGGAGTATGTAGACGGAGGCTGGATGAGGGCAATGTGTAGGGAGTCAAAGCTACACAGAGAGTGGTGAGAACAGAGAGGAGGAGAGGAGGACGCGGTGTACATCTCAAGACCATACTCCTCATATCCAATCTCAGTCACAGGCTCGACTACTTCTAACATGACAGCATTGTTAGGAGCAGGATTCATAGCAGCAGGGATGGCAGGAGAAGATGAGATTTCCATGTTGTTGGCTGGGGTTGAGCGCCAGCTTGAACTTCCCATCCGGTTGTAGTAGTGTTGACGACGCTCCTCCGCCCAGTTGGGCTGTTCACCATAGGATTTTCCAGGGTTTTGATCCAGCCACTCGTCGGCAGTACAATGATCACAACATAATGGGGGTGGTTGCGACGACCACACTTAGTTCCTTTGAATGGGCCGTGGCGGATGGTGTACAAGCAGGTGGGGAAGCGGTTGAACATGAGGTTGTCAGTAGTGGCGGCCATAGTTTCAAACGAGTTGGTGGCAATGGTATTCTCTCGTGCTTGCTTAGCGACGTAGTCCTGGTCTAGTGCCATGAGCTTGGGGCTGATGAAGTGATGGTCAGTTGGTCAACAGGTAGCTGCAGCAAGGTTTGGCGCATGATATCATACTGACCAGGGAGGCCAGAGATGATGCCGGTGCAGACGATAACGGGAGGAAGATCAATTTTCATTTCTTTGAGATCGCAAGCAATGGTGATGACGGCTCCAATGTAGCTATCCATGTTGGTGTGGGCGATGAAGGGCACGGAGACGAGTGGCATGATCTTGATTCCGCAGGCGGTGGAGGTGTTGTCGCTGAAGCGATCTTCAAGGGCTTTCCATACTTCGTAGGTCTTGTAAGCAAGAGTGCAGATGTCTTCGTGCAGTTTAGGAGAAGAGGTGGTCATGATCATCATGAGGGCGGTCCTGTTGGCGACTTCCTAGGAGGCGTGGCTGATGGTGGTAGCAGGGGCAACGGGAATAGAGGATGAAGAGGCATCTGAAGGAGCTGGGTGAGACACAGATCCACCAGAGGGGTCTCCACCGGGTGTGGTTGATACAGTTGCAGTTGAGGAGGAGGGAGTGGCGTCAGGTGGTTCTATCCCAGTGTCCGTGTTGGTGATCAGGTGATTGAGGGTTGCTCCCTCAACCTTCTATGTTCCGAAGAAAGGTGGCACTGAGTAGTTCCATATTGTGTAGTTCCTAGTCCCATCCGGCTTTACATTGAGCTTGGGAAGAACAGTCAGAGTGAGGGAAGATGCCATGATGGAGTTGATGGTAAGGCGGTGGAAAGAGATGGACAGATGGCGGTGCAGGATATATTTTCTCAAGATGATATTTGAGGTGTTTGACGATGCTTTCGTTGAGGCGATGAGAGTGCGCGGATGACTTTTGATCAAAGTGATGAGTTTTTGACAGCCAAAATGCTACTACGGAGAAAGATGGGACTGAGTGCAGGGGCAGAACCATGTGCACTGACGGTGGAGATGATAAACGAGCTCAAACTGCTTGCTGATGGAGTGAGCGCAGGGGCAGAACCTCCTGCGCGTAATTTCCAAGAAGGAGTGGAGTGGTGCTGCCACGACACCATAGGCAGAAGAAGTGCTGCCACCGTAATTCTTCTGGTGACCACAATTCTTTGAGGTGGAGAAGTACGATAGAAGTGGGTGCGGCCGACGGCGGCGAGTACGAACGACCCAGGGGTGTTACTTGTGCTCTGATACCATGTCAAAAGAATGCAGATGCTACCGTATAGTGGACGCGGTCGCAGTGACGAATGTTTCAATGGTGGACAGAAGCACCAGCAGAAGCAAGGCGGAAGTGACGATAGGAGGACAAAGCGGAAGCAAATGACGATGCACGATGATGAGGAGAGGCCCGGGCGCAGCACCACACGTACAAGTACTGAGATTCTTGTGAGGAATAGAGGACGCAGCACTTTGTGGGAAGAGCGGAAGCTTCCTTGAAGGTGCGGGCGTTGCTGACGTATGGATGATGATTGACATAATGGAAAGGGCGCAGTGTGGGAGCACGGGTGCTGAGCTGAGATTGAGGGCAAAGGGACTGGAGGCGGCCCAAAGGGCAAGCCTGAAGGAGAATCCAATGGATTGATTATAGACTGAGGTACAAATAATACAAATAGGGAATGTCTAACCTAGCGCGCTTCGTTGAGCGGGCATATAGGTGGCGGCTTGGGCAAGTGCAAGGGCAGGGAGCGCCTCGAGTCCACGACTCGGCTTTGCTAGCCGTACGCATAGAGAAGTGGTGAATGCAGGCATGATCTTCGCAGGTGCCTTTTGCCAGGGCCGTTGTGGTGTGCGGCCATTGGTATTGGTCTTGGCGAGGCTCGCACAGTTTGTCAGTCGTGGGACCGTTCGGGTGTTGATCCTGTGACTCCGGAGATGAACCTGCGTTGTCACTCTTCATTTTCTCGATGGCTGCATCCCTTGAGGTGATCTTCGAGATCATATCCGACACACTGGTCAGGAACACACTGGCCAGAAACACACTGGTCAGAAACAAAGTAGTCAGCAGCACACTGGTCAGAAACAGTGGTCAGAAACACAGTTGTCAGAAACACGGTGGCCAGAAAAAAACTGGTCAGAAACACACTGGTCAGAAACACAGTGGTCAGAAACACAGTGGTAAAAAAGACAGTGGTCCGGAACACACTGTTCAGAAACACACTGGTCAAAAACACAGTGGTCAGAAACACAGTGTTCAGAAACACGGTGGTCAGAAACACGGTGGTCACAAATACACTGGCAGAACTACACTGGTCAGAAACACGGTGGTCAGAAACACGGTGGTCAGAAACACAGTGGTCAAAAGCACACTGGTCAGAAACAAACTGGTCAGAAACACATTGGTCATAAACACAGTGGTCCGAAACACTGTGGTCAAAAACACACTGGTCTGAAAACACAGTGGTCACAAACACACAGGTCAGAAACACAGTGGTCATAAACACACTGGTCACAAACACAGTAGTCAGAAACAAAGTGGTCAGAAACACACTGGTCAGAAACACAGTGGTTAGAAACACAGTGGTCAGAAACACATTGGTCAGAAACACGGTGGTCAGACACACAGTTGTCAGAAAGGCACTGGTCAGGAACACGCTGGTCAGAAACAGAATGGTCAAAAACACAGTCGGCAGAACCACATTGGTCAGAAACACAGTGGTAAGAAACACAGTGGTCTGAAACAAACTGGTCAGAAACACAGTGATCAGATACACATTGATCAGAAAGACACTAGTCAGAAACACAGTGGTCAGAAACACACTGTTCAGAAACACATCTGTCAGAAATACAGTGGTCAGAAACACACTGGTCAGAAACACACTAGTCAGAAACACATGTGTCAGAAACACATTGGTCAAACACACACTGTTTTGAAACACACTGGTCAGGAACACACTGGACATAAACACAGTGATCAGGAACAGAGTGGTCAGATACACACTGGTCAGAAACACAGTGGTCAGAAACACAGTGGTCAGGAACACATTGGTTAGAAACACACTGGTCAGAAACACGCTGGTCAGAAACACAGTTGCCGGAAACACAGTGGTCAGAAACAGAGTGGTCAGAAACACAGTGGTCAGAAACACACTGGTCAGAAACGCACTGGTCAGAAACACACTGGTCAGAAACACAGTGGTCATAAATACAGTGATGAGAAACACACTGGTCAGAAATACACTGGTAAGAAACACATTGGTCAGAAACACACTGGTCAGAAACACACTGGTCAGAAACACAGTGATCAGAAACACACTGGTCAGAAACACAGTGGTCAGAAACACACTTGTGAGAAACACACTGGTCAGAAATACAGTGGTCATAAACACACTGGTCAGAAACACACTGGTCAAAAACAGAGATGTCAGAAACACAGTGGTAAGAAACACACTCGTCAGAAACACACCGGTCAGAAATTCACTGGTCAGAAACACAGTGGTCAGAAACACAGTGGTCAGAAACAAACTGGTCGGAAACACACTGGTCAGAAACACAGTGGTCAGAAACACAGTGGTCAGAAACGCACTGGTCAGAAGCACAGTGGTCAGAAACACACTGGTCAGAAACACAGTGGTCAGAAACACACTGGTCAGAAGCACAGTGGTGAGAAACATAGTGGTCATACACATAGTGGTCAGAGACACATTGGTCAGAAACACAGTGGTCAGAAATACACTGGTAAGAAACACATTGGTCAGAAACACAGGGGTCAGAAACACAGTGGTCAGAAACACACTGTTCGGAAACAAACTGGTAAGGAACAACTTGGACATAAACACAGCGATGAGGAACAGAGTGGCCAGATACACACTAGGCAGAAACACAGTGGTTAGAAACGCACTGGTCAGAAACACGGTTGTCGGAAACACAGTGGTCAGAAACACAATGGTCAGAAACACAGTGGTCAGAAATGCACTGGTCAGAAACACACTGGTCGGAAACACAGTGGTCAGAAATACAGCGGTGAGAAACACACTGGTCAGAACTACAGTGGTAAGAAACACAGTGGTCAGAAACACACTGGTCAGAAACACAGTGGTCAGAAACACACTGGTCAGAACACAGTGGTCAGAAACACACTTGTTAGAAACACACTGGTCTGAAACACGGTTGTCAGAAACACAGTGGTCAGAAACACAGTGGTCAGAAACACAGTGGTCAGAAACACACTGGTCAAGAACACAGAGGTCAGAAACACAGTGGTCAGAAACGCACTGGTCAGAAACACACTGGTCAGAAACACACTGGTCAGAAACACAGTGGTCAGAAACACAGTGGTCAGAAGCACACTGGTCAGAAACGCACCGGTCAGAAACACCATGGTGAGAAACACAATGGTCAGAAACACACTGGTCAGAAGCACAGTCGTCCGAAACACATTGGTCAGAAACACAGTGGTCAGAAACTAACTGGTCGGAAACACACTGGTCAGAGACATAGTGGTCATAAACACAGTGGTCAGAAACACAGTTGTCAGAAACACACTGGCCAAAAACACAGTGGTCAGAAACACACTGGTCGGAAACACAATGGTCAGAATTACACTGGTAAGAAACACATTGGTCAGAACACATTGGTCAGAAATACACTTGGCAGAAACACAATGGTCAGGAACACACTGGTAAGAAACACACCGGTCAGAAACACACTGGCCAGAAACACAGTGATCGGAAATACAGTGGTCAGAAACACACTGGTCAGAAACACACTGGTCAGAAACACAGTGGTCAAAAAGACAGTGGTCAGAAACGCACTGGTCAGAAGCACAGTGGTCAGAAACACACTGGTCAGAAACACAGTGGTCAGAAACACACTGGTCAGAAACACAGTGGTGAGAAACATAGTGGTCCGAAACACAGTGGTCAGGAACACATAGGTCAGAAACACACTGGTCAGAAACACAGTGGTAATAAACACATTTGTCAGAAACAAGCTGGTCAGAAACACAGTGGTCAGAAACACATTGGTCAGAAACACACTGGTCAGAAACACACTGTTCAGAAACACACTGCTCAGAAACACATTGGTCAGAAATACAGTGGTCGGAAATACACTGGTAAGAAACACACTGGTCAAAAACACAGGGGTCAGAAACACTGTGGTCAGAAACACACTGTTCGGAAATACACTGGTAAGGAACAACCGTGACATAAACACAGTGATGGGGAACAGAGTCACCAGATACACACTGGTCAGAAACACAGTGGTCAGAAACACAGTGTTCAGAAACACAGTGGTTAGAAACACACTGGCCAGAAACACACTGGTCAGAAACACGGTTGTCGGAAACACAGTGGTCAGAAACACAATGGTCAGAAACACAGCAGTCAGAAAGGCATTGGTCAGAAACACACTGGTCAGAAACACAGTGGTCAGAAATACAGTGGTGAGAAACACACTGGTCAAAAATACAGTGGTAAGAAACACAGTTGTCAGAAACACACTAGTCAGAAACACAGTGGTCAGAAACACATTGGTCAGAACACAGTGGTCAGAAACACACTTGTTAGAAACACACTTGTCAGAAACACGGTTGTCAGAAACATAGTGGTCAGAAACACAGTGGTCAGAAACACAGTGGTCAGAAACACACTGGTCAAAAACACAGAGGTCAGAAACACAGTGGTCAGAAACACACTGGTCAGAAACACACCGGTCAGAAACACACTGGTCAGAAACACAGTGGTCAGAAACACAGTGGTCAGAAGCACACTGGTCAGAAACACACCGGTCATAAACACTGTGGTCAGAAACAAAGTGGTCAGAAACACACTGGTCAGAAGCACAGTCGTCCGAAACACACTGGTCAGAAACACGGTGGTCAGAAACACACTGGTCGGAAACACAGTGGTCAGAAACACACTGGTAAGAAACGCAGTGGAAAGAAACACACTGGTCAGAAACACACTGGTCAGAAACATAGTGGCTAGAAACACAGTTGTCAGAAACACAGCGGTCAGAAACACACTGCTCAGAAACAAACTGGTCGGAAACACCGTGTTTAGAAAAACACTGGTCAGAAACACAATGGTCAGAAACACAGTGGTTAGAAACACACTCCTCAGAAACGCACTGGACAGAAACACACTCGTTGGGAACACGGTGGTCATAAACACACTGGTCAGAAACACACTGGTAAAAAAAACAATGGTCAGAAACACACTGGTCAGAAACACAGAGAACAGGAACACAGTGGTCAGAAACACTCTGGTCGTAAACGCAATGGTCAGAAAAACAATGGTCGGAAACACGCTGGTCAGAAACACAGTGGTCTGGAACACAGTGGTCAGAAACACAGTGGTCAGAAACACACTGGTCAAAAAGACACTGGTCAGAAACACAGTGGTCAGAAACACATTGGTCGGAGACATAGTGGTCAGAAACACACTGGTCGGAAACACACTGGTCAGAAACACACTGGTGGGAAACAAAGTGGTCAGAAACACACTGGTAAGAAACACATTGGTCAGAACACATTGGTCAGAAATACACTGGCCAGAAACACAATGGTCAGGAACACACTGGTAAGAAACACAACGGTCAGAAACACACTGGTCAGAAACACAGTGATCAGAAATAGAGTGGTCAGAAACACACTGGTCAGAAACACACTGGTCAAAAGTGGTCAGAAAGACAGTGGTCAGAAACGCACTGGTCAGAAGCACAGTGGTCAGAAACACACTGGTCAGAAACACAGTGGTCAGAAACACACTGGTCAGAAACACAGTAGTGAGAAACATAGTGGTCCTAAACACAGTGGTCAGAAACACATAGGTCAGAAACACACTGGTCAGAAACACAGTGGTAATAAACACAGTGGTCAGAAACAAGCTGGTCAGAAACACAGTGGTCAGAAACACATTGGTCAGAAACACACTGGTAAGAAACGCACTGGAAAGAAACACACTGGTCAGAAACACACTGGTCAGAAACATAGTGGCTAGAAACACAGTGGTCAGAAACACAGCGGTCAGAAACACACTGCCCAGAAACAAACTGGTCGGAAACACTGTGTTTAGAAAAACACTGGTCAGAAACACAACGGTCAGAAACACAGTGGTTAGAAACACACTGCTCAGAAACGCACTGGACAGAAAGACACTCGTTGGGAATACGGTGGTCACAAACACACTGGTCAGAAACACACCGGTAAGAAAAACAGTGGTCAGAAACACACTGGTCAGAAACACAAAGGTCAGAAACACAGTGGTCAGAAACACACTAGTCATAAACGCAATGGTCAGAAACACAATGGTCGGAAACACGCTGGTCAGAAACACAGTGGTCAGAAACACAGTGGTCAGAAACACAGTGGTCAGAAACACACTGGTCAGAAACACACTGGTCAGAAACACAGTGGTCAGAAACACATTGGTCGGAAACACAGTGGTCAGAAACACAGTGGTCACAAACATAGTGGTCAGAAACACGGTGGCCAAAAACACACTGGTCAGAAACACACTGGTCAGAAACACACTGAATTGAAACACAGTGGTCCAAAACACACTGGTCAGAAACACGGTGGTCAGAAACACAGTGGTCAGAAACACAGTGGTCAGAAACACAGTGGTCAGAGACACAGTGGTCAGAAATACACTGGTCAGACCTACACTGGTCAGAGACACAATTGTCAGAAACACATTGGTCGGAAACACAGTGGTCCGAAACACACTGGTCAGCAGCACAATGGTCAGAAACACAGTGGTCAGAAACACACTGGTCAGAAACACAGTGGTCAAAAACACAGTGGTCAAAAACACTGTGGTCAGAAATACAGTGGTCAGAAATACCTAGGTAATACATTGGTCAAAAACACCGTGGTCAGAAACACAGTGGTCAGAAACACACTGGTCAGAAACGCAGTGGTCAGAAACACAGTGGTTAGAAACACGGTGATCAGAAACACAGTGGTCTGAAACACCGTGCTCCGAAACATGGTTATCAGAAACATAGTAGTTAGAAACAGAGTGGTCAGAAACACAGTGGTCAGAAACGCACTGGTCAGAAACACACTGGTCAGAAACACAGTGGTCAGAAACACAGTGGTGAGAAACACACTGGTCAGAAATACAGTGGTGGGAAACACAGTGGTCAGAAACACACTGGTCAGAAACACAGTGGTCACAAACACACTGGTCAGAACACTGTGGTCAGAAACACACTTGTTAGAAACACACTGGTCAGAAATACAGTGGTCAGAAACACAGTGGTGAGAACACACTGGTCAAAAACACAGAGGTCAGAAACACAGTGGTCAGAAACACAATGGTCAGAAACACACCGGTCAGAAACACACTGGTCAGAAACACAGTGGTTAGAAACACAATGGTCAGAAGCACACTGGTCAGAAACACACTGGACAGAAACACAGTGGTCAGAACACAGTGGTCAGAAACACACTGGTCAGAAGCACAGTCATGAGAAACACGCTGGTCAGAAACACAGTGGTCAGAAACACACTGGTCAGAAAGACAGTGGTTAGAAACATAGTGGTCATAAACACAGTGGTCAGAAACACAGTTGTGAGAAACACACTGGTCAGAAACACAGTGGTCAGAAACACACTGGTCGGAAACACACTGGTCGGAAACACACTGGTAAGAAACACACTGGTCAGAACACATTGGTCAGAAACACACTGGCCAGAAACACAATGGTGAGAAACACAGTGGTCAGAAACACTCTGGTCAGAAACACAGTGGACAGAAGCACAGTGGTCAGCAACACATTGGTCAAAAACACACTGGTCAGAAACACAGTGGTTAGAAACACAGTGGTCAGAAACACAGTGGTCAGAAACACACTGCTCAGAAACAAACTGGTCGGAAACACTGTGTTTAGAAAAACACTGGTCAGAAACACAATGGTCATAAACACAGTGGTTAGAAACACACTGCTCAGAAACGCACTGGACAGAGACACACTCGTCAGGAACACAGTGGTCAGAAACACAGTGGTCAAAAACACAGTGGTCAGAAACACACTGGTCAGAAAAACAATGGTCAGAAATACCCTGGTCAGAAACACAGTGGTCAGAAACACACTAGTCAGAAATACATTGGTCAGAAACACACTGGTCAGAAACACAGTGGTCAGAATCCTACTGGTCAGAAACACACTGGTGAGAAAACCGGTGGTCGGAAACACACTGGTCAAAAACAGAGAGGTCAGAAACACAGTGGTCACAAACACACTGGTCAGAAACGCAATGGTCAGAAACACGCTGGTCGGGAACACACTGGTCAGAAACACAGTGGTCAGAAACACAGTGGTCAGAAACACACTGGTCAGAACGACACTGGTCGGAAACACACTGGTCAGAAACACAGTTGTCAGAAACACACTGGTCAGAAACACAGTGGTCCGAAACACAGTGGTCAGAAACACAGTGGTTAGAAACACGGTGGCCAAAAACACACTGGTCAGAAACACACTGGTCAGAAACACACTGGTTTGAAACACAGTGGTCCAAAACACACTGGTGAGAAACATGGTGGTCAGAAATACAGTGGTCAGAAACACAGTGGTCACAAACACTGTGGTGAGAAACACCGTGGTCATAAATACACTGGTCAGAACTACACTAGTCAGAAACACAATGGTAAGAAACACAGTGGTTGGAAACTCAGTGGTCAGAAACACACGGGTCAGAAGCACACTGGTCAGAAACACAGTGGTCATAAACACACTGGTCAGGAACACAGTGGTCAGAAACACAGTGGCCAGAAACACCGCGGTCAGAAATACAGTGGTCAGAAACACCGTGGTCAAGACCACAGTGGTAAGAAACACAGTGGTCAGGAACACAGTGGTCAGAAAGACACTGGTCAGAAACGCAGTGGTCAGAAACACAGTGGTCAGAAGCACGGTGATCAGAAACACAGTGGTCTGAAACACACTGGTCAGAAACAAACTGGTCAGAAACACAGTGGTCAGAAGTACCATGGTCTGAAACACAGTGGTCAGAAACAAACTGGTCATAAACACATTGGTCAGAAACACAGTGGTGAGAAACACAGTGGTCATAAACACACTGGTCAGAAACACAAAGGTCAGAAACACTGTGGTCAGAAACACATTGGTCAGAAACACAGTGGTCAGAAACACAGTGGTCAGAAACACAGTGGTCAGAAACACACTGGTCAGAAACACACTGGTCAGAAACACAGTGGTGAGAAACACAGTGGTCATAAACACACTGGTCAGAAACACAAAGGTCAGAAACACTGTGGTCAGAAACACATTGGTCAGAAACACAGTGGTCAGAAACACAGTGGTCAGAAACACAGTGGTCCGAAACGCACTGGTCAGAATCACACTGGTCAGAAATACAGTGGTCAGAAACACACTGGTCAGAAACACAGTGGTTTGAAACAAAGTGGACACAAACACAGTGGTCAGAAACACACTGGTCAGAAACACAGTGGTCAGAAACACAGTGATCAGAAACACACTGGTCAGAAACACAGTGGACAGAAACACAGTGGTTAGCAACACACTGGTCAGAAACACAGTGGTCAGAAACACACTGGTCAGAAACACACTGGTCTGAAACACACTGGTCAGAAATACACTTGTCAGAAACACAGTGGTCAGAAACACAATGGTCAGAAACACGCTGGTCACAAACACACTGGTCAGAAATACAGTGGTCAGAGACACAGTGGTCAGAAACACAATGGTCAGAAACACACTGGTCAGAAACACAGTGGT
>SZWC01002844.1:90332-117695 GCA_023375785.1 Penium margaritaceum | reverse complement strand
TGGTCAGAAACACAGTGGTCAGAAACACACTGGTCTGAAACACATTGGTCAGAAACATACTGGTTAGAAACACAGTGGTCAGAAACACAGTGGTCAGAAACAAGCTGGTCAGAAAGACACTGGTCAGAAGCACAGTGGTCAGAGACACAGTGGTCAGAAACACACTGGTCATAAACACAATGGTCAAAACACACTGGTCAGAAACATGTTGGTCACAAACACAGTGGTCATAAACACAATGGTCTGAATCACAGTGGTCAGAAACACAGTGGTCAGAAACACAGTGGTCAGAAACACACTGGTCGGAAACACAGTGGTTAAAAACACACCGGTAAGAAACACAATGGTCAGAACACAGTGGTCAGAAACACACTGCTCAGAAACACAATGGTCAGAAACACTGTGGTCAGAATCACACTGGTCAGAAATACAGTGGAAAGAAAGACCGTGGTCAGCAATACACTAGTCAGAAACACATTGGTCGGAGACACACTAGTCACAAAAACACTTGTCAGAAATACAGTGGTCATAAACACAGTGGTCAGAAACACTGTGGTCAGAAGCACACTGGTCAGAAACACACTGGTCAGAAACACAGTGTTCAGAAACACACTGGTCAGACACACAATTGTCAGAAATACAGTTGTCAGAAACACACTGCTTATAAACGCACTGGTCAGAGACACACTCGTCAGAAACACAGTGGTCAGAAACACAGTGGTCAAGAACACTGTGGTTAGAAACACAGTGGTCAGAAACACACTGGTCAGAAACACAGTGGTTAGAAACACACTAGTCAGAAACACAGTGGTCAGAAGCACACTGGTCAGAAACACACTGGTCGGAAACGCACTGCTAAGAAACACAGTGGTAAGAAACACAGTGGTCACAAACACAATGGTCAGAAATACACTAGTCAGAAACACACTGGTCAACAACACACTGGTCAGAAAAAAATTGGTCAGAAACACACTAAACAGAAACGCAGTGGTCAGAAACACATTGGTCAGAGACACAGTGGTCAGAATCACGGTGGTCAGAAACACAGGGGTCATAAACACACTGGTCAGAAACACTGTGGTCAGAAACACACTGTTCAGAAACACAGTGGACAGAAATACACTGGTAAGAAGCACACTGGTCAGAAACACTGTAGTCAGAAACGCAGTGGTCAGAAGAACAGTGGTCACAAACACAGTGGTCAGAAACACACTGGTCAGAAACAAAGTCGTCAGAAACACTCTTGTCAGAAACACGGTGGTCAGAAACACACTTGTCACCAACACACTGGTCAGAAACACAGTGGTCAGAAACACACTGGTCCGACACACAGGAGTCAGAAACACAGTGGTCAGAACACAGTGGTAAGGAACACAGTGGTGAGAAGCACACTGGTCAGAAACACACTGGTCAGAAAGACACTGGACAGAAACACAGTGGTCAGAAACAGAGTGGTCAGAAATGTCAGAATAATGCAGACAAGAGGACAGCAGCAGAAGCAGGCAGAAGCATGGGGTCATGCAAGTGTACGTCAGCAGGGTAACGTAAGCGAGAGCGATTTCGGGAAGATAGTCGCAGAGGTTGATCGAGGCTGAGGTGTGAGGTAGTCGAGGTAGACAAGCTGATGTGAGAGAGTTACGGTTGGGAAAGTAAGAGAGCTGAGCAAAGGGGCAGGAGTGACGGAGCGAAGAGTTGAGATAGGTTGGCGAAGGCAAGGAACGCGAGGTGCGAGCATAGCAAAGACACGGCTGCGAAGCCGTGGAACCAACGGGAACAGGATGAGAATAACTGTTCTGATTAATTGTAGAGGGAATGAGCATCCTCTTTATGTACTGCAGAACAAAAATAATAGGAAACATGGATAATGGCTTCTTCTGCGCTAGCCGGACGCTCTTGCGGTGATTCCGTTTATAAGGGGATGTCTCGATAGGAAGGCCGTTGGTCAGTCAGGGACCGTCAACGGCTAGTGAGTGATGACCGAGATGGTTCTGGCTGGAGTTGAACCATTATTGAGAGCTCGGAATATCCAAGGGGTGAGGTGTACCTTGACGGAGTCATAGATTTTGACAGCCCCCTGAGTCTGACAAGATGGAGAGTCCTGATTGCCCTTTAGAGAGCAACAAGGTCCTGGTGACGTTGTCTTGTGGGGGGTGTTTCCACTCAATGGAGGGATCTGACGATCTCGTTGCAGAGATTTGGATTCCACGCTGCTGCTACCATAGTGTGCCACATGGCTGCCACCGGGGATACTTCATTGATGACTTCGTGGTAGACAGGGTGGGTAGTGTGGCAAAGGCATTTCCTGATGTCTCATAGGGTCGTTGTGTAGGCCCTTGGAGGACTTATACGGTTGTTGTAAACTCCTTCTAAACAGAGGGAGAGCTGATACCCATGGAGAAATGACAGTTTTGTGTTGATGCGTATGCCACCATACCAGTCGTGGATGTTTTCTCCGATCTTATCGAGCTTTGGAATGTGTGTCTAATCGAGGCCACAAACAGCCATGTTGACGTTTATGGTACTTGGAATTGTTGTGAGTGGAGGTTTTGTGTTGAACAGGAGATGATGAGGAATGCGAAGGAACAAGCGGAGGAATGATTGATGATTGAGAGGGCGCCGGGATGAAACCACGTGCGCTTCAAATGTTTTCGGCGTGGGTGCAGGTCGTCGCGGGATGGGCAATGCGACCGGGCAAATCCCTGTGCCGAGCAGAAGATGATGCTGATAGCGGAGAATTATTGATGATACAGTGGGCGCAGGGGCAAAACCACGTGCGCTGCTGGAATAGAGGAGTAGGATGCGGCAAAGGGAAGACAGAGGCCAACGCGCCGCGATAAATCTACTACTGGCGCGGGTGCACGCTGCTGCGAAGCGGGCAGCTAGCTTGTGCAGGTCGTTGTACTGGTCACATATGCAGATGATTGCTGATGATGAAACGGAGGCTGATGATTATGGCGGAGTGGGCGCAAGGGCGATTCGCGTGCGCTGAAGGAAGTTTCGGCGTGGGCGCAGGTTGTCGCGGAACACGCGATGCGACCAGGCGGATCCTTGTGCCGAGCGGAGAACGATGCGGAAGCAGAGGAGGCGACTGATGAATGAGTGGGCGGAAGGGCAAAACCACGTGCGATGCGAAATGATGCTAATGAAGATGATTGATGCAAAGGCGGCGTGGATGATGTGGATGATGAGGAGTCTGGAAGACTGCGGATGACGATGAGATGAGGACAGGTGGATGATTTGAGGAGGACGAGGAGGGCTGATGCCAACAGAAGATAATGGTGCAAAGAACGATGTTCAAGGAGGATGGTGGAGCACGGGGTAAGCGGAGGAAGGCGAGATGAGAGGCAACGCGGCAGAGAGGTAGAGCGACACAAGAACTTATTCTGCTTCTAGGAGAGTGACAACTTGTTCCCCAGTTGGCCCTCTGCGGGCAGGAAGACTGGTGGTGTCCGATATCCTTATAGTTCGAGGAAGTTGGTTGCGACAAAGGGAGTCGAGCAGCGGGCAGATGCACTGGTCCGTTGATGTCAGGAGAGTGATGGCTTGTTCCTCGCTTGGCTCGGAAATGGGAGCAGGAAAACTAGTGGTGTCCGATATCCTTATGGTGGTAGTTTGGTTGCAGCTGTTGACGGAGCGATAGGGCGACGTGAGAAGGCGGCTCGGGATGATAGATGCAGGTAGGCTAAAGATGACGAGGAGGAAGTAGCAGACGAGGCTCATGGGGAGAATGGGGATGGATGACAATGCCAAAGGAAGAAGGTGGAGAGAAGAAAATGGATAGCGTGGCGAGTAAAGAGTGATGGGATGAAAGGCAGCGTGGTAGGAGGAGAGAGAGAAGCAATCGCTTCCTCCACTTCTAGGAGGGTGACGGCTTGTTCCTCAGCTGGCACTTTGGTAGGCAGGAAGACTGGTGGTGTCCGATATCATGGGAGCTGAAGGAGGTTGATTACAACAGAGAAGTCAGGCAGCAGGCACAGGCACTGGTCCGCTGATGTCAGGAGAGTAACGGCTTGTTCCCTAGTTCGCTCGGAACGGGAGCAGGAAGACTGTTG
This sequence comes from Penium margaritaceum, assembly GCA_023375785.1. Classification (NCBI taxonomy): domain Eukaryota; kingdom Viridiplantae; phylum Streptophyta; class Zygnematophyceae; order Desmidiales; family Peniaceae; genus Penium; species Penium margaritaceum. Next base: position 113,643 of record SZWC01002844.1, on the reverse strand, counting down.
GTGTCCGATATCATGAAGGCGGTGGCTTGGCTACAGTTGCTGACGAAGCAAGATGAAGATACAAGAGGGCAGCGAAGACAATGGAATGGAGATGATAGAGCAGTGGAAGCAGATGAGGCAGATGCATGAAAAACATCAGGGCGAGGGTGCTGGCGGAGTCCGAGGAGGTGAGGAGCAGTGGCGGGTTGACGGCAGGAAGCTTCAAGGAAGATGATGGCAGGCGTTGGCAAGGGAGTGTTCTTGCGGCTGATGTGGACGGCATGTTATCAAGAGTTGGCCACAGGCAAGAAAATGGGCTCAGGGCTTTCTTAGGATGACGTAGCGTTCCTTCAATGTGAAAACGTTCCAGGCAATGCTGCTTGATGTCGGCTGCTGACGAAGCTGAGAGGCGCGGGGTGACAGTAGCGGCGGCAAAAGAATGCAGGTCGGGGCAAGGGAGGAAGGTAGGTGGTAGAGCAATGACGAGGTTATGGGGCACAAGGTGATGTCGCCTAACGCTCTGATACCATATAAAAATAATGCAGACAAGAGGATAGCAGCAGAAGCAGGCAAAAACATGGGGACATGCAAGTGTACGTCAGTAGAGTGACGTAAGCCTGTGCGGTCCCGAGAAGTTAGTCCCAGAGGTTGATGGAGATTGAGATGGAAGGTAGTCAAGGTAGACAAGCTGATGTGAGAAAGTGATGGCCGGGCAAGGAAGAGAGCTCAGCAAAGGAGCGGGAGTGACGGAGCGAAGAGCTGAGAGAGGTTGGTGAAGGCAGGGAACGTGAGGTGTGAGCAGAGCGAAGACATGACGGTGAAGCTGTGGAGCCAAAGGGAACAGGATGAGAATAACTGTTCTGATTAATTGTGGAGGGAATGAACATCCTCCATATGTACTACAGAACAAGAAGAATAGGAAACATGGATAACGGCTTCTTCTACGCTAGCCGAACGCGCTTGCGGTGATTCTGCTTATTATGGGATGTCTCGGTAGGAAGGCCGTTGGTCGGTCAAGGACCGTTAACGGCTAGTGGGTTTTGACCGAGATGGTTTTGGCCGGGGTTGAATCACTATTGAGAGCTCGCAATACCTGAGGGGTAAGGTGTATCTTGTCGGAAACATATTTTATGACAACAAACACACTGGTCAGAAACAGACTGGTTAGAAAGACAGTGGTCAGAAACACAGTGATCAGAAACACACTGGTCAGAAACACAGTGGTTAAACCACACTGTTCAGAAACACAGTGGTCAGAAACACACTGGTCAGAAACACAATGGTCAGAAACACACTGGTCAGAAACACAATGGTAGAAAACACAGTGGTTAGAAACACTGTGGTCTGGAACACTATGGTCAGACACACAGTGGTCAGAAACACACTGGTCAGAAACACGGTGTTCAGAAACACCCTGGTCAGAAACACTGTGGTCGGAAACTACTGGTCAGAAACACAGTGGTCAGAAATAAACTGGTCAGAAACACACTGGTCCGAAACACTGTGGTCAGAAACACAGTGGTCCGAAAAACACAGGTATGAAACACACTGGACAACAACATAGTGGTCAGAAACACACTGGTCATAAACACATTGGTCATAAACACACTGGTCAGAAACACGGTGGTCAGAAACACACTGGTCGTAAACACAGTGATCAGAAACACAGTGGTCAGAAACACAGCGATCACAAACACAGTGGTCAGAAACAAAGTGGTCAGACACACACTGTTCAGACACACACTGGTTGGAAACACACTGGTCAGAAACACAGTGGTCAGAAACACAGTGGTCTGAAACACACTGGTCAGAAACACAGTGGTCAGAAACACAGTGGTCAGAAACATGGTGGTCGGAACCACAGTGGTAAGAAATATACTGGTCAGAAACATGGTGGTCAGAAACACCGTGGCAAGAAACACAGTGGTCAGAAAAACAGTGGTCAGGACCACAGTGGTCAGAAATACAGTGGTCGGAAACACAGTGGTCAGAAACACAGTGGTCAGAAACACAGTGGTGAGAAACACGGTGGTCGGAAACACAGTGGTAAAAAACACACTGGTCAGAAACACAGTGGTCAGCAACACACTGGTTTGAAACAAACTGGTCAGAAACTCTGTGGTCAGAAACACGGTGGTCAGAAACACAGTGGTAAGAAACACGCTGGTCAGAAACACAGTGGACGGAAACATAGTGGTCAGAAACACAGTGGTCAGAAACACAGTGGTCATAAACACAGTGGTGACAAACACAGTGGTCAGAAACACAGTGGTCAAAAACACAGTGGTCAAAAACACAGTGGTCAGAAACACAGTGGTCAGAAACACAGTGGTCAGAAACACAGTGGTCTGACACACAGTGGTCGGAACCACAGTGGTCAGCAACACAGTGGTAAGAAACACCATGGTCATAAACACACTGGTCAGAAACACACTGGTCAGAAACACACTAGTCAGAAACACACGGGTCAGAAACACAGTGGTCAGAAACACAGTGGTCTGAGACACAGTGGTCAGAAACACAGTGGTCAGAAACACACTTGTCAGAAACACCGTGGTCAGAAACAGCGTGTTTCTGACCACTGTGTTTCTGACCACTGTGTTTCTGACCAGTGTGTTTCTAACCAGTGTGTTTCAGACCAATGTGTTTCTTACCAGTGTGTTTCTGACCACTGTGTTTCTGACCAGTGTGTTGCTAACCACTGTGTTTCTGTCCACTGTGTTTCTGACCAGTGTGTTTCTGACCACTGTGTTTCTGACCACTATGTTTCTGACCAGTGTGTTTCTGACCACTGTGTTTATGACCACTGTGTTTCAAACCACTGTGTTTCTGACCAGTGTGTTTCTGACCACTGTATTTCTGACCAGTGTGTTCCTGACCAGTGCGTTTCTGAACACTGTGTTTCTGACCACTGTGTTTCTCACCACTGTGTTTCTGACCACTGTTTTTCTGAACAGTGTGTTTATGACCACTGTGTTTCTGACCGCTGTGTTTCTGACCAGTGTGTTTATGACCACTGATTTCTCACCACTGTGTTTCTGACCAATGTGGTTATGACCAGTGTGTTTCTGACCACTGTGTTTTAGACCACCGTGCTTCTGACCACTGTGTTTCTGACCACTTTGTTTCTGACCAGTGTGTTTCAGACCACTGTATTTCTGACCACTGTGTTTCCGACCACTGTGTTTCTGACCACTGTGGTCCTGACCACAGTGTTTCTGACCACTGTATTTCTGACCACAGTGTTTCTGACCACTGTGTTTCTGACCATTGTGTTTCTGACCAGTGTGTTTGTGACCACTGTGTTTCTGACCAGTGTGCTTCTGACCAGTGTGTTTCTGACCACTGTGTTTCCGACCACTGTGTTTCTGACCATTGTGTTTCTGACCAGTGTAGTTGTGGCCAGTTTATTTCCGACCACGGTGTTTCTGACCACCGTGTTCCTGACCACTGTGTTTCTGACCACCGTATTTCTGACCACCGTGTTTCTCACCAGTGTGGTTTGGACCACTGTCTTTCAAACCAGTATGTTTCTGACCAGTGTGTTTCTGACCAGTGTGTTTTTGGCCACCGTGTTTCTGACCACTATGTTTCTGACCACTGTATTTCGGACCACTGTATTTCTGACCAGTGTGTTTCTGACCAGTGTGTTTCTGACCAGTGTGTTTCTGACCAGTGTGTTTCTGACCACTGTGTTTGTGACCACTGTGTTTCTGACCAGTGTGTTCCCGACCGGTGTGTTTTTGACCATTGCGTTTTTGACCAGTGTGTTTGTGACCACTGTGTTTCTGACCTGTGTGTGTCTGACCAATGTGTTTCTGACCAGTATCTTTCTTACCAGTGTGTTTTAGACCAGTATGATTCTGACCACTGTGTTTCTGACCAGTGTGCTTCTGACCAATGTGTTTCTGACCAGTGTGTTTCTGACCACTGTGTTTCTGACCAGGGTATTTCTGACCAGTGTGTTTTTGACCAGTGTGTTTCTGACCACTGTGTTTCTGACTACGGTGTTCATGAAGAGTGTGTCTTTGTCCAGTGCGTTTCTGAGCAGTGTGTTTCTAACCACTGTGTTTCTGATCAGTGTTTTTCTGAACACAGTGTTTCCGACCAGTTTGTTTCTGAGCAGTGTGTTTCTTACCAGTGTGTTTCTGACCACTGTGTTTCCGACCAGTGTGTTTCTGACCACTGTGTTTCTGACCAGTGTGTTTCTGACAACTGTGCTTCTCACCACTGTGTTTACGACCACTATGTTTCTGACCACTGTGTTTCTGACTAGTGTGTTTCTGACCACCGTGTTTCTGACCAGTGTGTTTCTGACGACTGTGCGTCAGACCAGTGTGTTTCTAACCAGTGTGTTTCTGACCACTGTGTTTCTGACCAGTGTGTTTCTGACCAGTGTCCTTCTGACCACTGTGTTTCTGACCACTGTGTTTCTGACAACAGTGTTTCTGACCGGTGTGTTTCTGACCAGTGTGTTTCTGACCACTGTGTTTCTGAATTCTGTGTTTTTTACCAGTGTGTTTCTCACCACTGTGTTTCTGACCACTGTATTTCTGACCAGTGTGTTTCTAACAAGTGTGTTTCTGACCACTGTGTTCTTACCAGTGTGTTTCTGACCACTCTGTTTCTGACCAGTGTGTTTCTGACCTCTGTGTTTCTTACCACTGTATTTCTGACCAGTGTGTTTCTCACCAATGTATTTCTGACCACTGTGTTTCTGACCAGTGTATTTCTGACCAGTGTGTTTCCGACCAGTGTGTTTCTTACCACTGTGTTTCTGACCACCATGTTCCTGACGAGTGTGTCTCTGTCCAGTGCGTTTCTGAGCAGTGTGTTTCTAACCACTGTGCTTCTGACCATTGTGTTTCTGACCAGTGTGTTTCTGACCAGTGTGTTTCTGACCACTGTGCTTCTGACCAGTGTGTTTCTGACCACTGTGCTTCTGACCAGTGTGTTTCTGACCACTGTGCTTCTGACCAGTGTGTTTCTGACCACTGTGCTTCTGACCAGTGTGTTTCTGACCACTGTGCTTCTGACCAGTGTGTTTCTGACCACTGTGCTTCTGACCAGTGTGTTTCTGACCACTGTGCTTCTGACCAGTGTGTTTCTGACCACTGTGCTTCTGACCAGTGTGTTTCTGACCACTGTGCTTCTGACCAGTGTGTTTCTGACCACTGTGCTTCTGACCAGTGTGTTTCTGACCACTGTGCTTCTGACCAGTGTGTTTCTGACCACTGTGCTTCTGACCAGTGTGTTTCTGACCACTGTGCTTCTGACCAGTGTGTTTCTGACCACTGTGCTTCTGACCAGTGTGTTTCTGACCACTGTGCTTCTGACCAGTGTGTTTCTGACCACTGTGCTTCTGACCAGTGTGTTTCTGACCACTGTGCTTCTGACCAGTGTGTTTCTGACCACTGTGCTTCTGACCAGTGTGTTTCTGACCACTGTGCTTCTGACCAGTGTGTTTCTGACCACTGTGCTTCTGACCAGTGTGTTTCTGACCACTGTGCTTCTGACCAGTGTGTTTCTGACCACTGTGCTTCTCACCACTGTGTTTACGACCACTATGTTTCTGACCACTGTGTTTCTGACTAGTGTGTTTCTGACCACCGTGTTTCTGACCAGTGTGTTTCTGACGACTGTGCGTCAGACCAGTGTGTTTCTGACCAGTGTGTTTTTGGCCACCGTGTTTCTCACCACTGTGTTTGTGACCACTGTGTTTCTGACCACTGTGTTTCTGACCAGTGTGTTTCTGACCACTGTGTTTCTGACCAGTGTGTTTCTGACCAGTGTGTTTCTGACCAGTGTGTCTCTGACCACTGTGTTTCTGACCACTGTGTTTCTGACCAGCGTGTTTCCGACCAGTGTGTTTCCGACCATTGCGTTTCTGACCAGTGTGATTCTGACCACTGTGTTTCTGACCTCTGTGTTTCTGACCAGTGTGTTTCTGACCACTGTTTTTCTTACCAGTGTGTTTCTGACCAGTAGGATTCTGACCACTGTGTTTCTGACGAGTGTGCTTCTGACCAATGTGATTTTGACAAGTGTGTCTCTGACCACTGTGTTTCTGTCCAGGGTATTTCTGACCAGTGTGTTTCCGACCAGTGTGTTTCTTACCACTGTGTTTCTGACCACCATGTTCCTGACGAGTGTGTCTCTGTCCAGTGCGTTTCTGAGCAGTGTGTTTCTAACCACTGTGCTTCTGACCATTGTGTTTCTGACCAGTGTTTTTACAAACACAGTGTTTCCGACCAGTTTGTTTCCGAGCAGTGTGTTTCTGACCACTGTGTTTCTGACCATTGTGTTTCTAGCCACTGTGTTTCTGACCAGTGTGTTTCTGACATGTGTGTTTATGACCACTGTGTTTCTGACCACTATGTTTTTGACCACTGTGTTTCTGACCAGTGTGTTTCTGACCACTGTGTTTCTGACCAGTGTGTTACTGACCATTGTGTTTGTGACCACTGTGTTTCTGACCAGTGTGTTTCTGACCACTGTGTTTCTGACCACTGTGTTTCTGACCACTGTGTTTCTGACCACTGTGTTTCTGACCACTGTGATTCTGACCACTGTGTTTCTGACCAGTGTGTTTCTGACCACTGTGTTTCTGACCACTGTGTTTCTGACCACTGTGTTTCTGACCACTGTGTTTCTGACCACTGTGATTCTGACCACTATATTTCTGACCAATGTGTTTCTGACAACAGTGTTTCTGACCACTGCGTTTCTGACAAATGTGTATTTGACCCGTGTGTTTCTGTCCACTGTGTTTCCGACCAGTGTGTTTCTGACCAGTGTGTTTCCGACCACTGTGTTTCTGACCACTGCCTTTCTGACCACTGTGATTCTGACCAGTGTGTTTCTGACTAGTGTGTTTCTGACCACTGAGTTTCTGACCATTGTGTTTCTGTTCACTGTGTTTCTGACCACTGTGTTTCTCACCACTGTGTTTCTGACCACAGTGTTTCTGACCAGTGTGTTTCTGACCAGTGTGTTTCTAACCAGTGTGTTTCTGACCATTGTGTTTCTTACCACTGTGTGTCTGACTAGTGTGTTTCTGACCATTGTGTTTCTCACTACTGTGTTTCTGACCAGTTTGTTTCTGACCAGTGTTTTTCTGACCAGTGTGTTTCCGACCACTGTGTTTCTGACCACAGTGTTTCTGACCAGTGTGTTTCTGACCACTGTGTTTCTGACTAGCGTGTTTCTGACCACTGTGTTTCAGACCACTGTGTTTCTGACAAGTGTGTTTCCTATCAGTGTGTTTCTAACCACTGTGTTTCTGACCACTGTGTTTCCGACCAGTGTGTTTTTTACCAGTGTGTATCTGACTAGTGTGTTTCTGACCAGTGTGTTTCTGACCAGTAGTTTCTGACCACTGTGTTGTTGACCAGTGTGTTTCTGACCACAGTGTGTCTGACCAGTGTGTTTCTGACCACTGTACTTCTGCCTACTGGGTTTCTGAACAGCGTGTTTCTGACCAGTGCGTTTCTGACCACTGTGTTTCTTACCACTGTGTTTCTTACCACTGTGTTTCTGATCACCATGTTTCTGACCAGTGTGTTTCTGACCAGTGTGTTTCTGACCAGTGAGTGTATGACCAATGTGTTTCTGACTGATGTGTTTCTGAGCACTGTGTTTCTGACCAGTGTGTTTCTGACCAATGTGTATCTGACCACTGTGTTTGTGACCAGTGTGTTTCTAGCCACTGTGTTTCTTACCAGCGTGTTTCTGAATATTGTGTTTATGACCACTGTGTTTCTGACCAGTGTGTTCTTGACCAGTGTGTATCTGACGACTGTGTATATGACCACTGTGTTTCTGACCAGTGTGTTTCTGACCAGTGTGTTTCAGACCAGTGTGTTTCGGACCACTGTGTTTCTGACCCGTGTGTTTCTGACCAGTGTATTTCTGACCAGTGTGTTTCTGACCACTGTATTTCTGACTGTGTGTTTATGAACAGTGTGTTTCTGACCACTGTTATTCTCACCAGTGTGTTTCTGACCACTGTGTTTCTGACCACTGTGTTTCTGACCAGTTTGTTTCTGACCACTCTGTTTCATACCACTGTGTTCTTGACCAGTGTGTTTCTGACCACTGTATTTCTGACAACCGTGTTTCTGACCAGCGTGTTTCTGACCATTGCGTTTCCGACCACTGTGTTTCTGACCACTGTGTTTCTGACCATTGTGCTTCTGACCACTGTGTTTCTGACCACTGCGTTTCTGACCACTGTGTTTCTGGCCAGTGTGTTTATGACCACTGTGTTTCTGACCAGTGTGTTTCTGACGAGTGTGTTTCTGACAACTGTGTCTTTGACCACAGGTTTCCCAACCACTGTGTTTCTGACGAATGTGTTTCTGACCAGTGTGTTTCTGACCACTGTGTTTCTGACCACAGTGTTTCTTTCCACTGTGTTTCTGACCACGGTGTATCTGACCACTGTGTTTCTGACCACTGTGTTTCTGACCACTGTGTTTCTGACCACTGTATTTCTGACCACCGTGCTCCTGACCACTGTGTTTCTGACCACTGTGCTTCTGACCACTGTGTGTCTGACCACTGTGTTTCTAACCACCATGTTTCTGACCAGTGCGTTTCTGACCACTGTGTTCCTGACTGGTGTGTTTCTGACCAGTGTGTTTCTGACCACTGTGCTTCTGACCACTGTGCTTCTGACCATTGTTTTTCTTACCACAGTGTTTCTGACCAGTGTGTTTCTGACCAGTGTATTTCTGACCACAGTGCTTCTGACCACCGTGTTTCCGACGACTGTGTTTATGACCACTGTGTTTCTGACCACTGAATTTCTGACCAGTGTCTTTCGGACCACTGTGGTTTTAACCACTGTGTTTCTGAAAACTGTGTTTCTGACCACTGTGTTTCTGACCAGTGTGTTTCTGACCACTGTGTTGCTGACCAGTGTGTTCCTGACCAGTGTGTTTCTGACCACTTTGTATATGACTGCTGTGTTTCTGACTAGTGTGTTTCTGACCAGTGTGTTTCTGACCACTGTGTTTCTGACCACTGTTTTCTGACCAGTGTGTTCCTTACCAGTGTGTTTCTGACCACTGTGTATATGACCACTGTGTTTCTGACCAGTGTGTTTCTGACCAGTGTGTTCCTGACCAGTGTGTTTCAGACCAGTGTGTTTTGGACCACTGTGTTTCTGACCCCCGTGTTTCTGACCAGTGTGCTTCTGACCAGTGTGTTTCTGACCACTGTATTTCTGACCAGTGTGTTTCTGACCACTGTGTTTGTGACCAGTTTGTTTCGGACCACTGTGTTTCTTACCACTGTGTTACTGACCAGGGTGTTTCTGACCACCGTGTTTCTGACCACTTTGTTTCTGACCACTGTGTTTCTGACCAGTGTGTTTTTGACCACTTTGGTTCTGGCCACTGTGTTTCTGACCAGTGTGTTTATGACCACTGTGTTTATGACCAGTGTGTTTATGACCAGTGTGTTTCCGACCAGTGTGTTTCTGACCACTATGTCTCTAACCACTGTGTTTTCGACCACTGTGTTTCTGACCAGTTTGTTTCTGACCAGTGTGTTTCTGACCACGGTGTTTCTGACCACCGTGTTTCTGACCACTATGTTCCTGACCAGTGTGTTTATGACCAGTGTGTTTCTGACCACTGTGTTCTGACCAGTGTGTTTCTGATCACTGTGTTTGTGACAACAGTGTTTCTACCCAGTGTGTTTCTGACCAGTAGTTTCTGATCACTGTGTTTGTGACAACAGTGTTTCTACCCAGTGTGCTTCTGACCAGTGTGTTTCTGACCAGAGTGTTTCTGACCACCGTGTTTGTGACCACTGTGTTTCTGACCACTGTGTTTCTGACCGGTGTGTTTCTGACCATTGTGTGTCTGACCATTGTGTTTTTGAGCACTGTGTTTCTGACCAGTGTGTTTCGGACCACTGTGTTTCTGACCAGTGTGTTTCTGATCACTGTGTTTCTGGCCACTGTGTTTCTGACCAGTGTGCTTTTGACAAGTGTGTTTCTGACCACTCTGTTTCTGATCACTGTGTTTATGACCAGTGATTTTCTGACCAGTGTGTTTCTGACCACTGTGTTTCTGACCATTGTGTTTCTGACCCTTGTGTGTCTGACCGGTGTGTTTTTGACCACTGTGTTTCTGACCACTGTGTTTCTGACCACTGTGTTTCTGACATGTGTGTTTTGTACCATTGTGTATATGACCACTGTGTTTTTGACCAGCGTGTTCCTGACCAGTGTGTTTCTGACCAGTGTGTTTCAGACCATTAAGTTTCTGACCACTGTGTTTCTGACCCCTGTGTTTCTGACCAGTGTGTTTCTGACCACTATATTTCTCACCAGAGTGGTTCTGAACAGTGTGTTTCTGTCCACTGTGTTTCTGACCAGTGTGTTTATGACCACTGTGTTTATGACCACTGTGTTTCAGACCAGTTTGTTTCTGACTACTGTGTTTCTTACCACTGTGTGTCTGACCAGAGTGTTTCTGACCACTGTATTTCTGACCACTATGTTTACGACCAGCGTGTTTCTGACCAATGCGTTTCTGACCACTGTGTTTCTGATCACTGTGTGTCTGACCACCGTGTTTCTGACCACTGTGTTTCTGACCACTGTGTTTCTGACCAGTGTGTTTATGACCATTGTGTTTCTGACAACTGTGTTTCAAACCAGTGTGTTTATGACCAGTGTGTTTCTGACCAGTGTGTTTCTGACCACTGTGTTTCTGACCAGTGTGTTTCTGACCACAGTGTATCTGACCACAATGTTTCTGACCACTATGTTTCTGACCAGTTTGTGTCTAACCAGTCTATTCCTAACCACTTTGTTTTTGACCACCGTGTTTCTGACCAGTGTGTTTCTGACCACTGTGTTTCTGACCATTGTTTTTCTGACCACTGTGTTTATGACCAGTGTGTTTCTGACCAGTGTATTTCTGACCACTGTGTTTCCGACCACCGTGTTTCTGACCACTGTGTTTCTGACCACTGTGTTTCTGACCAATGTGTTTCTGACCAGTGTGTTTCGGACCACTGTGTTTTTTACCACTGTGTTTCTGACCAGTGTGTTTCTGACCACTGTGTATCTGACCACTGTGTTTCTGACCACTGTGTTTCTGACCAATGTGTTTCTGACCAGTGTGTTTCGGACCACTGTGTTTTTTACCACTGTGTTTCTGACCAGTGTGTTTCTGACCAGTGTGTTTCTGACCAGAGTGTTTCTGGCCACTGTGTACCTGACCACTGTGTTTCTGACCACTGTGTTTCTGACCACTGTGTTTCCAACCAATGTTTTTCTGACGACTGTGTTTATAAGCTGTGTGTCTCTGACCAGTGTGTTTTTGACCAATGTGTTTCTGACCAGTGTGTTTCTGACCACTGTGTTTCTGACCACTGTGTTTCTGACCACTGTGTTTCTGACCATTGTGTTTATGACCACTGTGTTTATGAGCAGTGTGTCTCTGACCAGTATGTTTTTAACGAGTGTGTTTCTGACCAATGTGTATCTGACCACTGTATGGCTGACCACTGTGTTTCTGATCACTGTGTTTCTGACCAATGTGTTTCTGACCACTGTGTTTCTGACCAGTGTGTTTCTGACCACTGTGTTTCTGACCATTGTGTTTATGACCACTGTGTTTATGAGCAGTGTGTCTCTGACCAGTATGTTTTTAACGAGTGTGTTTCTGACCAATGTGTATCTGACCACTGTATGGCTGACCACTGTGTTTCTGATCACTGTGTTTCTGACCAATGTGTTTCTGACCACTGTGTTTCTGACCAGTGTGTTTCTGACCACTGTGTTTCTGACCACTGTGTTTCCGACCAGTGTGTTTCTGACCACTGTGTTTCTGACCAGTGTGTTTCTCACCACTGTGTTTCTGACCACTGTGTTTATGCCCACCGTGGTTCTGACCACTGTGTTTGAGACCACTATGTTTCTGACCAGTGTGTTTCTGACCAATGTGTTGCTGACCAGTGTGTTACTGGCCATTATGTTTCTGACCACTTTGTATATGACCACTGTGTTTCTGACCAGTTTGTTTCCGACCAGTATGTTTCTGACCACTGTGTTTCTGACCACTGTGTTTCTGACCAGTGTGTTCCTGACCAGTGTGTTTCCGACCACTGTGTACATGACCACTGTGTTTCTGACGAATGTGTTTCCGACCAGTGTGTTTCTGACGAATGTCTTTCGGACCACTGTTTTTCTGACCCCTGTGTTTCTGACCACCGTGTTTCTGACAAGTGTGTTTCTGACCACTGCATTTTTGACCAGTGTGTTTCTGACCAGTGTGTTTCTGACCACTATGTTTCTGACCAGTTTGTTTCTGACAACTGTGTTTCTTGCCACTGTGTTACTCACCAGGGTGTTTCTGACCACTGTATTTCTGACCGCTGTGTTTCTGCCCAGCGTGTTTCTAACCAGTACGTTTCTGACCACTGTGTTTCTAACATGGTTTCTGACCACTGCGTTTCTGACCACTGTGTTTCTGACCAGTGTGTTTATGACCACTTTGTTTCTGACCACTGTGTTTATGAACAGTGTGTTTATGACCACGGTGTTTCTGACCAGTGTGTTTCTGACCAGTGTGTTTCCGACGAGTGTGTTTTTGACCACTATGTCTCTGACCACTGTGTTTCCAACCACTGTATTTCGGACCAGATTGTTTCTGTCCAGTGTGTTTCTGACCACCGTGCTTCTGACCACGGCGTTTCTGACCACTGTGTTTCGGACCGCTGTGTTTCTGACCACTGTGTTTTCTACCACTGTGTTTCTGACCACTGTGTTTCACACCACAGTGTTTCTGACCACTGTGTTCTTGACAACTGTGTTTCTGTCCACGGTGTTTCTGACAATTGTGTTTCTGACCACTGTGTTTCCGACCACTGTGTTTCCGACCAGTGTGTTTCTGACCAGTGTGTATCTAACTAGTGTGTTTCTGACCAGTCTGTTTCTGACCAGTAGTTTCTTTCCACTGTGTTGTTTACCAGTGCGTTTCTGACCACAATGTTTCTGACCAGTGTGTTTCCAACCACTGTACTTCTGACCACTGCGTTTCTGAATAGCGGGTTTCTGACCAGTGCGTTCTGACCACTGTGTTTCTGACCACTGTGTTTCTTACCACTGTGTTTCTGACCACTGTGTTTTTGACCAGTGTGTTTCTGACCAGTGTGTTTCTGATCAGTGTGTTTATGACCACTGTGTTTTTGACCAGTGTGTTTGTGACCACTGTGTTTCTGACCAGTGTGTTTCTGACCACTGTGTCTCTGACCACTGTGTTTCTGACCAGTGTGTTTCTGACCACTGTGTTTCTGAGCACTGTGTTTATGACCACTGTGTTTCTGACCACTGTGTTTCTGACCAGTGTGTGTATGACCACCGTGTTTCTGACCAGTGTGTTTCTGGCCACTGTGTTTCTGACCACTGTGTTTCTGACCACTGTGTTACTGACCAGTGTGTTTCTGACTAGTGTGTTTCTGACCAGTGTTTTTCAGACCAGCGTGTTTCTGACCACTGTGTTTCTGAACGCTGTGTGTATGACCAGTGTTTTTCTGGCCACTGTGTTTCTGACCAGTGTGTTTTTGACCACTGTGTTTTTTACCACTGTGTTTCTGACCAGTGCATTCCTGCCCATTGTGTTTCTGACCACTGTCTATATGACCACTGTGTTTCTGACCAGTGTGTTTCTTACCAATGTGTTTCAAACCAGTGTGTTTCTGACCAATGTGTTTCTGACCCGTGTGTTTCTGACCAGTGTGTTTCTGACCAGAGTGTTTCTGACGAGTGTGTTTCTGACCAGTGTTTTTCAGACCAGCGTGTTTCTGACCACGGTGTTTCTGACCTGTGTGTTTCTTACCTGCATGTGTTTGAGCACTGTGTTTTTGACCACTGTGTTATTGAGCATGGTGTTTCTGACCACTGTGTCTCTGTCCACTGTGTTTCTGACCACTGTGTTGATCACTGTGTTTCTGACTACCGTGTTTCTGACCAGTGTATTTCTGACCACTGTGTTTCTCACCACTGTGTTTCTCACCACTGTGTTTCAGACCAGAGTGTTTCTGACCACTGTGTTTCTGACCACTGTGTTTCTAACCGGTATATTTCTGACCACTCTGTCTCTGACCACTGTGTTTCTGACCACTGTGTTTCTGACCAGCGTGTTTCTCACCACTGTGTTTCTGACGACTGTGTTCCTGACCAGTGTATTTCTGACCACTGTGTCTTGGACCACTGTGTTTCTGGCGAATGTGTTTCCGACCAGTGGGTTTCCCACCAGTGTGCTTCTGACCACTGTGTTTTTGACCCCTGTGTTTTTGACCAGTGTGCCTCTGACCAGGGTGTTTCACACCACTGTACTTCTGACCACCGTGTATCTGACCACTGTGTTTCTGACCACCGTGTTTATGACCAGTGTGTTTCTGACCAGTGTGTTTCTGGCCACTGCGTTTCTGACCCGTGTGCTTCTGACCACTGATTTTATGACCAGTGTGTTTATGACCACCGTGTTTCGGACCAGTGTGTTTCTGACTAGTGTGTTTCCGACCCCTGTCTTTCTGACCAGTGTGTTTCTGATCACTTTGTCTCTTGCCAATGTGTTTCTGACCACTAGGTTGTGACCACTGGGGTTCTGACCAGTGTGTTTCTGACCACTCTGTTTCTGACCAGTGTGTTTCTGACCACTGTGTTTCTGACCAATGTGTTTTCTACCACTGTGTTTCAGACCACTGTGTTTCTGACCAATCTGTTTATGACCCGTGTGTTTCTGGCCAGTGTGTTTATGATCACTGTGTCTCTTGCCAGTGTGTTTCTGACCACTGGGTTTCTGACCACTGGGGTTTTGACCAGTGTGTTTCTGACCACTGTTTTTTTGACCAGTCTGTTTCTGATAACTGTGTTTCAGACCAGTGTGTGTCTGACCCTTGGGTTTCTGACCACTGGGTTTCTGACCAATGCGTTTCTGACCACTGTGTTTATGACCTGTGTGTTTCTGACCACTGTGTTCCTGACCAGTGTGTTTCTGACTCGTGTGTTTCTGACCACTGTGTTTCTGACCAGTGTGCCTCTAACCAGTGTGTTTCTGACCACTTTGGTTCTGACCAGTGTGTTTCTGACCACTGGGTTTTGGACCAGCGTGTTTCTAACCACTGTGTTTCTGATCAGTGTGTTTCTGACCTGCATGTGTCTGAGCACTGTGTTTCTGACCACTGTGTTTCTGACCATGGCGTTCCTGACCATTGTGTCAGTGTCTACAGTGTTTCTGACCACTGTGTTTCTGACCACTGTGTCTCAGACCACCGTGTTTCTGACCAGTGTATTTCTGACCACTGTGTTTCTCACCACTGTGTTCCTCACCACTGTGTTTCTGACCAGTGTGTTTCTGACCATTGTGTTTCTGACCACTGTGTTTGTGACCAGTTTGTTTCCGACCACTGTGTCTCTGACCACTGTGTTTCTGACAACTGTGTTTCTGACCAGTGTGTTTCTCACAACTGTGTTTCTGACCAGTGTGTTTCAGACCAGTGTGTTTCTGACCTCTGTTTTTCTGACCTCTGTGTTTCTGACCTTTGTGTTTCTGACCTCTGTGTTTCTGACCACTGTTTTTCTGACCACTGTATTTCTGACCACTGTGTTTCTGACCACTGTGTTTCTGATCACTGTGTTCCTGACCAGTGTATTTCTGACCACCGTGTTTCTGACCACTGTGTTTCTGACAAATGTGTTTCTGACCAGTGTGTTTCTCACGAGTGTGCTTCTGACCACTGTGTTTCTGACCACTGTGTTTCTGACCAGTGTGCCTCTGATCTGTGTGTTTCTGACCACTGTATTTCTGACCACTGTGCTTCTGACCACCGTGTTTCTGACCACTGTTCTTCTGACCAGTGTGTTTCTGACCAGTGTGTTTCTGACCATTGTGTTTCTGACCACTGTGTTTCTGACCACCGTGTCTTTAACCACTGTGTTTTTGACCAGTGTGTTTCAGACCACTGTGTTTCTGACCACTGTGTTTCAGACCAGTGTTTTTCTGACCACTGTGTTTCCGACCACTGTGTTTCTGACTACTGTGTTTCTGACCACTGTGTTTCTGACCAGTGTCTTTGTGACCACTGTGTTTCTGACCACTGTGTTTTCGACCCATGTTCCTATGACCACTGTGTTTCTGACCACTGTGTTTCTGATGACTGTGTTTGTGACAAGTGTGTTTCTAACCATTGCGTTTCTCACTAGTGGGTTTCTGACCAGTGTGTTTCTGACCATTATGTTTCTAACCAGTGTTGGTCAGACCAGTGTGTTTCTGACCAGTGTGTTTCTGATCTGTGTGTTTCTGACCACTGTGTTGTAGACCACTGTGTTTCTGACCACTGTGTTTCTGACCACACTGTTCCTGACCATTGTGTTTCTGACCAGTGTGTTTCTGACCAGTGTGTTTTTGTCCAGTGTGTTTCTGACCAGTGTGTTTCTGACCACTGTGAGTCTGACCAGGGTGTTTGTGACTAGTGTGTTTCTGACCAGTGTGTTTCTGACCAGTGTGTTTATGACTTGTGTGTTTCTGAACACTGTGTTTCTCACCGCTGTGTTTCCGACCGGCGTGTTTCTGACCAACGTGTTTTTGACCAGTGTGTGTATGACCACTGTGTTTCTCACCTGTGTGTTTCTGACCAGTGTGTTTCTGACCATGGTGTTTCTGACCAGTGTGTTTCTGACCAGGGTGTTTCTGACCACTGTGTTTATGACCACTGTGTTTATGACCAGTGCTTCTGACCACCGTGTTTCTGACCAGTGCATTTATGACTTGTGTGTTTCTGAACACCGTGTTTCTGACCAGGGTGTTTCTGACCACTGTGGTTCTGACCACTGTGTTCCTGACTAGTGTGTTTCTGACCAGTTTTTTTCTGACCAGTGTGTTTCTGACCAATGTGATTCTGACCACTGTGTTTCTGACCATTGTGTTTCTGATCACTGTCTTTCTGACCACTGTGTTTCTGACCACTGTGTTTCTGACCAATGTCTTTCTGTCCAGTGTGTTTATGACCACTGTGTTTCTGACCACTGTGTTTCTGACCACTGTGTTTCTGACCACTGTGGTTCTGACCACTGTGTTTCTGACTAGTGTGTTTCTGACCAGTTTTTTTCTGACCAGTGTGTTTCTGACCAATGTGATTCTGACCACTGTGTTTCTGACCATTGTGTTTCTGATCACTGTCTTTCTGACCACTGTGTTTCTGACCACTGTGTTTCTGACCAATGTCTTTCTGTCCAGTGTGTTTATGACCACTGTATTTCTCACCACTGTGTTTCTGACCAGTATGTTTCTGACCACTGTGTTTCTGACCAGTGTATTTCTGACCATTGTGTTTCTGACCACTGTGTTTCTGACCACGGGGTTTCTGACCACTGTGTTTCTGACCTGTGTGCTTCTGACCACTGTGTTCATGACGAGTGTGTTTATGACCACTGTGTTTTGGACCAGTGTGTTTCTGACCAGTGAGTTTCTGACCCCTGTGTTTCTGACGGGTGTGTTTCTGATCATTGTGTCTCTGACCAGTGTGTTTCTGACCACTGGGTTTCTGACCACTTGGTTTCTGACCAGTGTGTTTCTGACCACTGTGATTATGACCAGTGTGTTTCTGACCAATGTGTTTCTGACCAGTATGTTTCTGACCACTGTGTTTCAGACTAGTGTATTTGTGACCAGTCTGTTTATGACCTGTGTGTTTTTGGCGCCTGTTTCTGTGACATGTGTGTTTCTGATCACTGTGTTTCAGACCAGTGTGTCTCTGACCATTGGGTTTCTGACCACTGGGTTTCTGACTAGTGTATTTCTGACCACTGTGTTTCTGACCAGTGTGTTTCTGACCATTGTGTTTCTGACCGGTGGGTTTCTGACCAGTGTGTTTCTGACCACCGTGTTTCTGACCAGTTTGCCTCTAACCAGTGTGCCTCTGACCGCTGTGTTTCTGACCAGTGTGTTTCTGACCACTGGGTTTCTGACGAGTGTGTTTCTGACCACTGTGTTTCCGACCAGTGTGTTTCTGACCACTGTGTTTCTGACCTGCATGTGTCTGACCACTGTGTTTCTGACCACTGTGTTTCTGACCACAGTGTTTCTGACCACTATGTTTCTGACTACTGTGTTTCTGACCACCGTGTTTCTGACCACCGTGTTTCTGACCACCGTGTTTCGGACCACTGTGTTTCTCACCACTATGTTTCTGACCAGTCTGTTACTGACCACTGTGTTTCTGGCTATTGTGTTTCTCACCAGTGTGTCTCTGACCACTGTGTTTCTGACCACTGTGTTTCTGGCCACTGTGTTTCTGACCAGTGTGTTTCTGACAATTGTGTTTCTGACCAGTGTGTTTCACACCAGTGTGTTTCTGACCACTGTGCTTCTGACCACTGTGTTTCTGACCAGTTTGTTTCTGACCACTGAGTTTCTGACCACTGTGTTTCTGGCCACTGTGTTTCTGACCACTGTGTTTCTTACCAGTATGTTTCTGACCACTGTGTTTCTGACCACTGTGTTTCTGACCACTGTCCTTCTAACCAGTGTGTTCCTGACCACTGTGTTTCTGACCACTGTGTTTCTGACCACTGTATTTCTGACCATTGTGTTTCTGACCACTGTGTTTCCGACCACTGTGTTCCTGACCAGTGTATTTCTGACCACTGTGTTTCTGACGACTGTGTTTCTGACCAGTGTGCTTCTCACCAGTGTGCTTCTGACTACTGTGTTTCTGACCACTGTGTTTCTGACCAGTGTGCCTCTGACCAGTGAGTTTCGGACCAGTGTGTTTCTGACCATTGTGTTTCTGACCACTGTGTTTCAGACCACCATGTTTTTAACCACTGTGTTTCTGACCAGTGTGTTTCTGACCACTGTGTTTCTGACCAGTGTGTTTCAGACCAATGTTTTGGTGACCACTGTGTTTCCGACCACTGTGTTTATGACCACTGTGTTTATGACCACTGTATTTCGGACCAGTGTGTTTGTGACCACTGTGTGTCTGACTACTGTGTTTCTGACCCGTGTGTTTATGACCACTGTGTTTCTGACCATTTTGTTTTTGACCACAGTGTTTGTGACCAGTGTGTTTCTGACCACTGTGTTTGTGACCAGTGTGTTTCTGACCACTGTGTTCTGACCAGTGTGTGCCTGACCAGTATGTTTCTGAACAGTGGGTTTCTGACCAGTGTGTTTCTGACCACTGTGTTTCTGACCAGTGTGTTATGACCTGTGTGTTTCTGACCAGTGTGTTTCTGACCAATGTGTTTCATACCTCTGTTTTTCTGACCACTGTGTTTCTGACCAGTGTGTTTCTGACCAGTGGGTTTCTGACCAGTGTGTTTCTTACCACCGTGGGTCTGACCAGTGTGTTTCTGACCAGTGTGTTTCTGACCAGTGTGTTCCTGACCACTGTGTTTCTGACCACTGTGTTTCTGACCACTGTGTTTCTGACCACGGTGTTTCTGACAAATGTGTTTATGACCACTGTGTTCCTGACCAGTGTGTTTCTGATCAGTGTGTGTCTGACCAGTGTGTTTCTGACTACTGTGATTCTGACCAGTGTATTTCTGACCAGTGTGTTTCTGACCAGTGTGTTTCTGACCGGTGTGTTTATGACCAGTGTGCTTCTGAACAGTGTGTTTCTGACCAGTGTGTTGCTGACTACTGTGTTTCTCACCAGTGTGTTTCTGACCAGTGTGTTTCTGACCTCTGTGTTTCTCATCAGTGTGTTTCTGACCACTATGCTTCTGACCAGTGTGTTTATGACCAGTGTGTTTCCGACCAGGGTGTTTCTGACCAGAGTGTTTCTGACCAGGGTTCTTCTGACCACTGTGTTTCTGACCAGTGTGTTTCTGACCACTGTGTTTCTGACCACTGTGTTTCTGACCAGTGTGTTTCTGACCACAGTGTTTCTGACCACTATGTTTCTGACCACTGTGTTTCCGACCAGTGTGTTTCTGACCACTGTGTTTCTGACCAGTGTGTTTCTGACCACTGTGTTTCTGACCACTGTGTTTATGCCCACCGTGGTTCTGACCACTGTGTTTCGGACCACTGTGTTTCCGACCAGTGTGTTTCTGACCAATGTGTTGCTTACCAGTGTGTTACTGGCCATTATGTTTTTGACCACTTTGTATACGACCACTGTGTTTCTGACCAGTTTGGTTCCGACCAGTGTGTTTCTGACCTCTGTGTTTCTGACCACTGTGTTTCTGACCAGTGTGTTCCTGACCAGTGTGTTTCTGACCACTGTGTATATGACCACTGTGTTTCTGACCAATGTGTTTCTGACCAGTGTGTTTCTGATCAATGTGTTCCAAACCACTGCTTTTCTGACCCCTGTGTTTCTGACCACTGTGTTTCTGACCAGTGTGTTTCTGACCACTGTATTTCTGACCAGTGTGTTTCTGACCACTGTGTTTCTGACCACTGTGTTTCTCACCAGTTTGTTTCTGACAACTGTGTTTCTTACCACTGTGTTACTGACCAGGGTGTTTCTGACTACTGTATTTCTGACCGCTGTGTTTCTGCCCAGCGTGTTTCTAACCAGTACGTTCCTGACCACTGTGTTTCTGACCACTGTGTTTCTACCGTGGTTTCTGACCACTGTGTTTGTGACCACTGTGTTTCTGACCTGTGTGTTTCTGACCACTTTGTTTCTGACCACTGTGTTTATAAACAGTGTGTTTATGACCACGGTGTTTCTGGCCAGTGTGTTTCTGACCAGTGTGTTTCCGACGAGTGTGTTTTTTACCACTATGTCTCTGACCACTGGGTTTCCAACTACTGTTTTCCTAACCAGATTGATTCTGTCCAGTGTGTTTCTGACCACCATGTTTCTGACCACCGTGTTTCTGACCACTGTGTTTCTGACCACTGTGTTTCTGACCACTGTGTTTTTTACCACTGTGTTTCAGACCACAGTGTTTCCGACCACTGTGTTCTTTACAACTCTGTTTTTGTCCACTGTGTTTCTGACAATTGTGTTTCTGACCACTGTGTTTCCGACCACTGTGTTTCCGACCAGTGTGTTTCTGACCAGTGTGTATCTGACTAGTGTGTTTCTGACCAGTGTGTTTCTGACCAGTAGTTTCTTACCACTGTGTTGTTGACCAGTGTGTTTCTGACCACAATGTTTCTGACCAGTGTGTTTCCAACCACTGTACTTCTGACGACTGCGTTTCTGAATAGCGTGTTTCTGACCAGTGCGTTTCTGACCACTGTGTTTCTGACCACTGTGTTTCTTACCACTGTGTTTCTGACCACTGTATTTCTGACCAGTGTGTTTCTGACCAGTGTGTTTCTGATCAGTGTGTTTATGACCACTGTGTTTCTGACCAGAGTGTTTCTGACCACTGTGTTTCTGACCAGTGTGTTTCTGACCACTGTGTCTCTGACCACTGTGTTTCTGACCAGTGTGTTTATGACCACTGTGTTTGTGACCACTATGTTTATGACCACTGTGTTTCTGACCTTTGTGTTTCTGACCAGTGTGTGTATGACCACAGTGTTTCTGACCAGTGTTTTTCTGGCCACTGTGTTTCTAACCAATGTGTTTCTGACCACTGTGTTTCTGGCCGCTGTGTTTCTGACCACTCTGTTCCTGCCCAGTGTGTTTCTGACCACTGTCTATATGACCGCTGTGTTTCTAACCAGTGTGTTTCTTACCAGTGTGTTTCAAACCAGTGTGTTTTTGACCACTGTGTTTCTGACCCGTGTGTCTCTGACCAGTGTGTTTCTGACCAGCGTGTTTCTGACCACTGTATTTCTGACCAGTGTGTTTCTGAACAGTGTGTTTATGACCACTGTTATTTTGACCATTGTGTTTCTGACCACTGTGTTTCTGACCACTGTGTTTCTGACCAGTTTGTTTCTGACCACTGTGTTTCATACCACTGTGTTCTTGACTAGTGTGTTTCTGACCACTGTATTTCTGGCCACTGTGTTTCTGACCAGCGTGTTTCTGACCAGTGCGTTTCCGACCACTGTGTTTCTGACCTCTGTGTTTCTGACCATTGTGCTTCTGACCACTGAGTTTCTGAGCACTATGTTTCTGCGCAGTGTGTTTCTTACCACTGCGTTTCTGACTAGTGTGTTTCTGACCGGTGTGTTTCTGAGGAGTGTGTTTCTGACAACTGTGTCTTTGACCAATGTGTTTCCGACCACTGTGTTTCTGACCAGTTTGTTTCTGAACAGTGTGTTTCTGACCACTGTGTTTCTGACCACTGCGTTTCTGACCACTGTGTTTCCAACCGCTGTATTTCTGACCAGTGTGCTCCTGAACACTGTGTTTCTGACCACTGTTTTTCTGACCACTGTGTTTCTGACCACTCTGTTTCTGACCTCTGTGTTTCTGACCACTGTGTTTCTTACCATTGTGCTCCTGACCACTGTGTTTCTGACCACTGTGTTTCTGTCCAGTGTGCTTATGACAACTGTGTTTCTGACCAGTGTGGTTCTGACCAGTGTGTTTCTGACGAGTGTGTTTCTGACAACTGTGTCTTTGACCACTGTGTTTCCGACCACTGTGTTTCTGACCGGTTTGTTTCTGATCAGTGTGTTTCTGACCACTGTGTTTCTCACCACTGTGTTTCTGTCCACTGCGTTTCTGACCACGGTGTTTCTGGCCACTGTGTTTTTGACCACTGTGTTTCTGACCACTATATTTCTGACCACTGTGCTCCTGACCACTGTGTTTCTGACCACTGTGTTTCTGACCACTGTGTTTATGACCACTGTGTTTCTAACCACCATGTTTCTGACCAGTGCGTTTCTGACCACTGTGTTTCTGACCACTGTGATTCTGACCACTGTGCTTCTGACCATTGTTTTTCTTACGACAGTGTTTCTGACCAGTGTGTTTCTGACCAGTGTACTTCTGACCAGTGCGTTTCTGACCACTGTGTTTTTGACTGGTCTGCTTCTCACCACCGCGTTCCTGACCACTGTGTTTCTGACCAGTGTGTCTCTGACCACTGTGTTTCTGACCAGTGTGTTTCGAACCATAGTGTCTTTAACCACTGTGTTTCTCACCACTGTGTTTCTGACCACTGTGTTTCTGACCACTGTGTTTCTGACCAGTGTGTTTCTGACCAGTGTGTTGCTGACCAGTGTGTTCCTGACCGGTGTGTTTCTGACCACTTTGTATATGACCGCTGTGTTTCTGACCAGTGTGTTTCTGACCAGTGTGTTTCTGACCACTGTGTTTCTGACCACCGTGTTTCTGACCAGTGTGTTCCTTACCAGTGTGTTTCCGACCACTATGTATATGACCACTGTGTTTCTGACCAGTGTGTTTCTGACCAGTGTGTTTCTGACCA
>SZWC01002844.1:35503-57524 GCA_023375785.1 Penium margaritaceum | reverse complement strand
GAGTGGTGCGAACTGGTCGCGGAGTGGTGCCAACCGGTTGCAGAGTGGTGCGTTTGGGTTGCGGAGTGTTGCAAACGGCTTGCGAAGGGGTGCAAACTGGATGCGGAGTGGTGCCAACTCGTTGCGGAGTGGTGTGAACTGGTTGCATAGTGTTGGGAACTGGCTACGGAGTGGTGAGAACTGGTTGTGGAGTAGTGCGAACTGGTTGCGGAGTGGTGCAAACTGGCTGCGGAGTGGTGCGAACTGGTTGCGGAGTGGTGCGAACTGGCCGCGGAGTGGTGCGAACTGGTTGCGGACTGGTGCGAACTGGTCGCGGAGTGGTGCGAACGCGTTGCGGATCGGTGTGAACTGGCTGCGGAGTGGTACGAACAGGTTTCAAAATGGTGTGAACTGGTTGCGGAGTGATGCGAACTGGTTGCGGAGTGGTGCGAACTGGTTGCGGAGTGGTGCAAACTGGTTGCGGAGAGCTGCAAACGGGTTGCGGAGTGTTGCGAACTGGTTGCGGAGTGGTGCAAACTGGTTGCGGAATGGTGCGAAATGGTTGCGGAGTGGTGCAAACTGGTTGCGGAGTGGTGCGAACTGGTTGCGGAGTAGTGCGAACTGGTTTCGGAGTGGTGCAAACGGACAGCGGAGTGGTGCAATCTGGTTGTGGAGTGGTGCGAACTGGTTGTAGAGGGGTGGGGACTGGTTGCGGAGTAGTGTGAACTGATCACTGAGTGGTGCGAACTGGTCGCGGAGTGGTGCGAACTGATCGCAGAGTGGTGCGAAGTGGTCGGGGAGTGGTGCCAACTGGTTGCGGAGTGGTGTGTTTGGGTTGTGGAGTGGTGCAAACGGGTTGCAACGGGGTGCGAACTGGTTGCGGAGTGGTGTGAACTGGTTGCAGAGTGTTTGGAACTGGTTGCGGAGTGGTGCGAACTGGTTGTGGAGTGGTGCGGACTGCTTGTGGACTGGTGCAAACTGGCTGCGGAGTGGTGAGAACCGGTTGCGGAGTTGTGCGAACTGGTTGCGGAGTGGGGCGAACTGGTTGCGGATTGGTGAGGACTGGTTGCGGAGTGGTGCAAACTGGTTGCGGAGTGGTGCGAACTGGTTGCGGAGTGGGACGAACTGGTTGCGGATTGGTGAGGACTGGTTGTGGAGTGGTGCAAACTGGTTGCGGAGTGGTGCGAACTGATTGCCGAGTGGTGCGAACTGGTTGCGGAGTGGTGCGAACTGGTTGCGGAGTGGTGCGAACTGGTTGTGGACTGGTGTGAACTGGCTGCAGAGTGGTACGAACAGGTTTCGGAGTGGTGTAAACTAGTTGTGGATTGGTGCGAGCTGGTTGCGGAGTGGTGCCAACTGGTTGCAGAGTGGTACAAACCTGGTTGAGGGGTGGTGCGAACTGGTTGCGGAGTGGTGCGAACTGGTTGCTGAGAGGTGCAAACTGGTTGCGGAGTGGTGGGAACTGGTAGCGGAGTGGTTCAAACTGGTTGCGGAGTGGTCTCAACTGGTCGCGGAGTGGTGCGAACTGGTAGCAGAGTGGTGTGATTTGGTTGCAGGTTGGTGCAAACTGGTTGCAGAGGGGTATGAACTGGTTGCAGAGTGGTGCAAACTGGTAATTGAGTGGTGCGAAGTGGTCGCGGAGTCGTGCGAACGGGTCGTGGAGTGGTGCGAACTGGTCGCGGAGTGGTGTAAACTGGTTGCGACCGGTGCGTTTGGGCTGCGGAGTGGTGCGAACGGGTTGCGAATGGGTGCGAACTGGTTGCGGAGACGTGGGAACAGGTTGGGGATTGGTGTGAACTGGTTGTATAGTGGTAGAAACTGGTTCCCGAGTGGTGCAAACTGGTTGCGGAGTGGTGCAAACTGGTTGCGGAATGGTACGAACTGGTTGCACAGAGGTGGGAACTAGTTGCTGAGTGGTGCGAACTGGTTGCGGAGTGGTGCGAACTGGTTGCGGAGTTGTGCAAGTGGGTTGCGCAGTGGTGCAAACTGGCTGCGGAGTGATGCGAACTGGTTGCGGAGTGTTGCGAACTTGTTGCGGATTGGTGCGAACTGGTTGCGGAGTGGTGCGAACTGGTTGTGGAGTGGTGCGAACTGGTTGCGGAGTGATGCGACCTGCCTGCGAAGTGGTGCGAACTGGTTGAGGGGTGGTGTGAACTGGTTGTGGAGTGGTGTGAACTGGTTGCGGAGTGGTGAGAACTGGTTGCGGAGTTGAGCAAATTGGTTGCGGAGTGGTGCAAACGGGTTGCGGAGTTGTGAGAACAGGTTGTGGAGTCATGCGAACTGGTTGCGAAGTGATGCGAACTGGTTGTGGATTGGTGCGAACTGGTTGCGGAGTGGTGCTAACTGGTTGCGGAGTGGTGCAAACTGGTTGCGGAGTGGTGCGAACTGGCTGCGGAGTGGTGCTAACTGGTTTCAGAGTGGTGCGAACTGGTTGCGGAGTGGTGCAAACTGGTTGCGGAGTGATGCGAACTGGTTGCGGAGTGGTGCGAACTGGTTGCGGAGTGCTGCGAACTGGTTGCGGAGTGCTGCGAACTGGTTGCGGAGTGCTGCGAACTGGTTGCGGAGTGCTGCGAACTGGTTGCGGAGTGCTGCGAACTGGTTGCGGAGTGCTGCGAACTGGTTGCGGAGTGCTGCGAACTGGTTGCGGAGTGCTGCGAACTGGTTGCGGAGTGCTGCGAACTGGTTGCGGAGTGCTGCGAACTGGTTGCGGAGTGCTGCGAACTGGTTGCGGAGTGCTGCGAACTGGTTGCGGAGTGCTGCGAACTGGTTGCGGAGTGCTGCGAACTGGTTGCGGAGTGCTGCGAACTGGTTGCGGAGTGCTGCGAACTGGTTGCGGAGTGCTGCGAACTGGTTGCGGAGTGCTGCGAACTGGTTGCGGAGTGCTGCGAACTGGTTGCGGAGTGCTGCGAACTGGTTGCGGAGTGCTGCGAACTGGTTGCGGAGTGCTGCGAACTGGTTGCGGAGTGCTGCGAACTGGTTGCGGAGTGCTGCGAACTGGTTGCGGAGTGCTGCGAACTGGTTGCGGAGTGCTGCGAACTGGTTGCGGAGTGCTGCGAACTGGTTGCGGAGTGCTGCGAACTGGTTGCGGAGTGCTGCGAACTGGTTGCGGAGTGCTGCGAACTGGTTGCGGAGTGCTGCGAACTGGTTGCGGAGTGCTGCGAACTGGTTGCGGAGTGCTGCGAACTGGTTGCGGAGTGCTGCGAACTGGTTGCGGAGTGGTGCGAACTGGTTGCGGAGTGGTGCAAACTGGTTGCGGAGTGGTGCGAACTGGTAGCGGAGTGGTGCAAACTGGTTGCGGAGTGGTGCGAACTGGTTGCGGAGTGGTGTGAGCTCGTTGCGGAGATTTGCGAACTGGTAGCGGAGTGGTGCGATTTGGTTGCGGAGTGGTGCGAAGTGGTTGCTCAGGGGTGGGAACTGGTTGTGGAGTGGTGAGAACTGGTCGCTGAGTGGTGCGAACTGGTCGCGGAGTGGTGCGAACTGGTCATGGATTGGTGCGAACTGGTCGCGGAGTTGTGCAAACTGGTTGCGCAGTGGTGCGTCTGGGTAGCGGAGTGGAGCGAACGGGTTGCGAAGGGGTGCGAACTGGTTGCGGAGTGGTGCGAACTGGTTGCGGAGTGGTGCGGACTGGATGCGGAGTGGTTCAAACTGGTTGCGGAGTGGTGTGAACTGGTTGCAGAGTGGTGCAAACTGGTAGCGGAGTGGTGCGACTTGGTTGCGGAGTGGTGTGAACTGGGTGTAGAGTGGTCAAACTGGTTTTAGAGTGGTGCGAACTGGCTGCTGAGTGGTGCGACCTGGCTGCGGAGTGGTGCAAACTGGCAGCGGAGTGATGCAGATGGGTTTCAGAGTGGTGGGAACTGGTTGCTGAGTGGTGCAAAGTGGTTGCGGAGTGGTGCAAACTGGTTGCGGAGTGGTATAAACTGGTTGCGGATTGGTGCGAACTGGTTGTGGAATGGTGCACACTGGTTGCAAAGTGGTGCGAACTGGGTTGTGGAGTGGTGCGAACTGGTTGCGGATTGGTGCGAACTGGTTGTGGAATGGTGCACACTGGTTGCAAAGTGGTGCGAACTGGGTTGTGGAGTGGTGCGAACTGGTTGCGGAGTGGTGCAAGCTGGTTGCGGAGTGGTGCAAGCTGGTTGCAGGGTGGTGCGAACTGGCTCCGGAGTGGTGCGAACTGGCTCCGGAGTGGTGCGAACTGGTTGCGGAGTGGTGCGAACTAGGAGCGGAGTGGAGCAAACTGGTTGCGGAGTGGTTCAAACTGGTTGCGGATTGGTGCGAACTGGTTGCGGAGTGGTACGAACTGGTAGTGGAGTGGTTTGATTTGGTTGCAGAGTTGTGCGAACTGGGTGCAGAGGGGTCAAACTGGTTTCAGAGTGGTGCGATCTGGTTGCGGAGTTGTTCGTACTGGTTGCGGAGTGGTGCGAACTGGTTGCGGAGTGGTGCAAACTGGTTGCGGAGTGGTGCGAACTGGTTGTGGAGTGGTGCGAACTGGTTGTGGAGTGGTGCAAACGGGTTACGGAGTGGTGTAAACTGGTAGCGGAGTGGTGCAAACTGGCTGCGGAGTGTTGCGAACTGGTTGCGGAGTGGTGCGAACTGGTTGCAGAGGGATGGGAACTGGTTGCGGAGTGGTGCGAACTGGTCGCGGAGTGGTGCGAACTGGTCGCTGAGTGGTGCAAACTAGTCGCGGAGTGGTGCAAACTGGTCGCAGAGTGGTGCGAACTGGTCGCGGAGTGGTGCGAACTGGTCGCTGAGTGGTGCAAACTAGTCGCGGAGTGGTGCAAACTGGTCGCAGAGTGGTGCGAACTGGTCGCGGAGTGGTGCGAACTGGTCGCTGAGTGGTGCAAACTAGTCGCGGAGTGGTGCAAACTGGTCGCAGAGTGGTGCGAACTGGTCGCGGAGTGGTGCGAACTGGTCGCTGAGTGGTGCAAACTAGTCGCGGAGTGGTGCAAACTGGTCGCAGAGTGGTGCGAACTGGTCGCGGAGTGGTGCGAACTGGTCGCTGAGTGGTGCAAACTAGTCGCGGAGTGGTGCAAACTGGTCGCAGAGTGGTGCGAACTGGTCGCGGAGTGGTGCGAACTGGTCGCTGAGTGGTGCAAACTAGTCGCGGAGTGGTGCAAACTGGTCGCAGAGTGGTGCGAACTGGTCGCGGAGTGGTGCGAACTGGTCGCTGAGTGGTGCAAACTAGTCGCGGAGTGGTGCAAACTGGTCGCAGAGTGGTGCGAACTGGTCGCGGAGTGGTGCGAACTGGTCGCTGAGTGGTGCAAACTAGTCGCGGAGTGGTGCAAACTGGTCGCAGAGTGGTGCGAACTGGTCGCGGAGTGGTGCGAACTGGTCGCTGAGTGGTGCAAACTAGTCGCGGAGTGGTGCAAACTGGTCGCAGAGTGGTGCGAACTGGTCGCGGAGTGGTGCGAACTGGTCGCTGAGTGGTGCAAACTAGTCGCGGAGTGGTGCAAACTGGTCGCAGAGTGGTGCGAACTGGTCGCGGAGTGGTGCGAACTGGTCGCTGAGTGGTGCAAACTAGTCGCGGAGTGGTGCAAACTGGTCGCAGAGTGGTGCGAACTGGTCGCGGAGTGGTGCGAACTGGTCGCTGAGTGGTGCAAACTAGTCGCGGAGTGGTGCAAACTGGTCGCAGAGTGGTGCGAACTGGTCGCGGAGTGGTGCGAACTGGTCGCTGAGTGGTGCAAACTAGTCGCGGAGTGGTGCAAACTGGTCGCAGAGTGGTGCGAACTGGTCGCGGAGTGGTGCGAACTGGTCGCTGAGTGGTGCAAACTAGTCGCGGAGTGGTGCAAACTGGTCGCAGAGTGGTGCGAACTGGTCGCGGAGTGGTGCGAACTGGTCGCTGAGTGGTGCAAACTAGTCGCGGAGTGGTGCAAACTGGTCGCAGAGTGGTGCGAACTGGTCGCGGAGTGGTGCGAACTGGTCGCTGAGTGGTGCAAACTAGTCGCGGAGTGGTGCAAACTGGTCGCAGAGTGGTGCGAACTGGTCGCGGAGTGGTGCGAACTGGTCGCTGAGTGGTGCAAACTAGTCGCGGAGTGGTGCAAACTGGTCGCAGAGTGGTGCGAACTGGTCGCGGAGTGGTGCGAACTGGTCGCTGAGTGGTGCAAACTAGTCGCGGAGTGGTGCAAACTGGTCGCAGAGTGGTGCGAACTGGTCGCGGAGTGGTGCGAACTGGTCGCTGAGTGGTGCAAACTAGTCGCGGAGTGGTGCAAACTGGTCGCAGAGTGGTGCGAACTGGTCGCGGAGTGGTGCGAACTGGTCGCTGAGTGGTGCAAACTAGTCGCGGAGTGGTGCAAACTGGTCGCAGAGTGGTGCGAACTGGTCGCGGAGTGGTGCGAACTGGTCGCTGAGTGGTGCAAACTAGTCGCGGAGTGGTGCAAACTGGTCGCAGAGTGGTGCGAACTGGTCGCGGAGTGGTGCGAACTGGTCGCTGAGTGGTGCAAACTAGTCGCGGAGTGGTGCAAACTGGTCGCAGAGTGGTGCGAACTGGTCGCGGAGTGGTGCGAACTGGTCGCTGAGTGGTGCAAACTAGTCGCGGAGTGGTGCAAACTGGTCGCAGAGTGGTGCGAACTGGTCGCGGAGTGGTGCGAACTGGTCGCTGAGTGGTGCAAACTAGTCGCGGAGTGGTGCAAACTGGTCGCAGAGTGGTGCGAACTGGTCGCGGAGTGGTGCGAACTGGTCGCTGAGTGGTGCAAACTAGTCGCGGAGTGGTGCAAACTGGTTGCAGAGGGATGCGAACTGGTTGCGGAGTGGTGTGAGCTCGTTGCGGAGATGTGCGAACTGGTAGCGGAGTGGTGCAATTTGGTTGCGGAGTGGTGCAAACTGGTTGCAGAGGGATGGGAACTGGTTGCGGAGTGGTGCGAACTGGTCGCTGAGTGGTGCAAACTAGTCGCGGAGTGGTGCAAACTGGTCGCAGAGTGGTGCGAACTGGTCGCGGAGTGGTGCGAACTGGTTGCGGAGTGGTGCATTTAGGTTGCGGAGTGTTGCGAACGGGTTGCGAAGGGGTGCGAACTGGTTACGGCGTGGTACGAACTGGTTACGGAGTGGTGTGAACTGGTTGCAGAGTGGTGTGAACTGGTTGCGGAGTGGTGCAAACTGGTTGCGGAGTGGTGCGAACTGGTTGCGGAGTGGTGCGAACTGGGTGTAGAGTGGTCAAACTGGTTTTAGAGTGGTGCGAACTGGCTGCGGAGTGGTGCGCACTGGTTGCGGAGTGGTGCGAACTGGGTGTAGAGTGGTCAAACTGGTTTTAGAGTGGTGCGAACTGGCTGCGGAGTGGTGCGCACTGGTTGCGGAGTGGTGCGAACTGGGTGTAGAGTGGTCAAACTGGTTTTAGAGTGGTGCGAACTGGCTGCGGAGTGGTGCGCACTGGTTGCGGAGTGGTGCGAACTGGGTGTAGAGTGGTCAAACTGGTTTTAGAGTGGTGCGAACTGGCTGCGGAGTGGTGCGCACTGGTTGCGGAGTGGTGCGAACTGGGTGTAGAGTGGTCAAACTGGTTTTAGAGTGGTGCGAACTGGCTGCGGAGTGGTGCGCACTGGTTGCGGAGTGGTGCGAACTGGGTGTAGAGTGGTCAAACTGGTTTTAGAGTGGTGCGAACTGGCTGCGGAGTGGTGCGCACTGGTTGCGGAGTGGTGCGAACTGGGTGTAGAGTGGTCAAACTGGTTTTAGAGTGGTGCGAACTGGCTGCGGAGTGGTGCGCACTGGTTGCGGAGTGGTGCGAACTGGGTGTAGAGTGGTCAAACTGGTTTTAGAGTGGTGCGAACTGGCTGCGGAGTGGTGCGCACTGGTTGCGGAGTGGTGCGAACTGGGTGTAGAGTGGTCAAACTGGTTTTAGAGTGGTGCGAACTGGCTGCGGAGTGGTGCGCACTGGTTGCGGAGTGGTGCGAACTGGGTGTAGAGTGGTCAAACTGGTTTTAGAGTGGTGCGAACTGGCTGCGGAGTGGTGCGCACTGGTTGCGGAGTGGTGCGAACTGGGTGTAGAGTGGTCAAACTGGTTTTAGAGTGGTGCGAACTGGCTGCGGAGTGGTGCGCACTGGTTGCGGAGTGGTGCGAACTGGGTGTAGAGTGGTCAAACTGGTTTTAGAGTGGTGCGAACTGGCTGCGGAGTGGTGCGCACTGGTTGCGGAGTGGTGCGAACTGGGTGTAGAGTGGTCAAACTGGTTTTAGAGTGGTGCGAACTGGCTGCGGAGTGGTGCGCACTGGTTGCGGAGTGGTGCGAACTGGGTGTAGAGTGGTCAAACTGGTTTTAGAGTGGTGCGAACTGGCTGCGGAGTGGTGCGCACTGGTTGCGGAGTGGTGCGAACTGGGTGTAGAGTGGTCAAACTGGTTTTAGAGTGGTGCGAACTGGCTGCGGAGTGGTGCGCACTGGTTGCGGAGTGGTGCGAACTGGGTGTAGAGTGGTCAAACTGGTTTTAGAGTGGTGCGAACTGGCTGCGGAGTGGTGCGCACTGGTTGCGGAGTGGTGCGAACTGGGTGTAGAGTGGTCAAACTGGTTTTAGAGTGGTGCGAACTGGCTGCGGAGTGGTGCGACCTGGCTGCGGAGTGGTGCGAACTGGTTGCAGAGGGATGGGAACTGGTTGCGGAGTGGTGCGAACAGGTTGCGGAGTGGTGTGAACTGGTTGCAGAGTGGTGCGAACTGGGTGCGGAGTGGTGCGAACTGGTCGCTGAGTGGTGCGAACTGGTCGCGGAGTGGTGCAAACTGGTTGCGGAGTGGTGCGAACAGGTCGCGGAGTGGTGCAAACTGGTTGCTGCGTGGTGCGTTTGGGTTGCGGAGTGGTGTGAACTGGTTGATGAGTGGTGCAAACTGGTTGCGGAGTGGTGCGAACTGGTTGCGGAGTGGTGCGAACTGGTTACGGAGAGGAGCAAACTGGTTGCGGAGCGGTGCGAACTGGTTGCGGAGTGGTGCGAACTGGTTGCAGAGTTGTGCGAATTGGTTGCGGAGTGGTGCGAACTGGCTGTGGAGTGGTGCAAACTGGCTGCAGAGTGATGAAAATGGGTTGCAGAGTGTTGTGAACTGGTTGTGGAGTGTTACGAACTCATTGCGGAGTGGTGCAATCTGGTTGCGCAGTGGTGCAAACGGGTTGCGGAATGGTGTGAACTTCTTGCGGAATGGTGCACACTGGTTGCAAAGTGGTGCGAACTGGGTTGTGGAGTGGTGGGAACTGGTTGCCGAGTGGTGCAAATCGGTTGCGGAGTGGTGCGATTGCAGAGTGGTGCCAACTGGCTGCGGAGTGGTGCGAACTGGTTGCAGAATGGTCCAGATTGGTAGTGGAGTGGTACAAACTCGTTGCGCAGTGGTGCGAACTGGTTGCGGAGTGGTGCAAACTGGTAGCGGAGTGGTGCGACTTGGTTGCGGAGTGGTGCGAACTGGGTGTAGAGTGGTCAAACTGGTTTTAGAGTGGTGCGAACTGGCTGCTGAGTGGTGCGACCTGGCTGCGGAGTGGTGCGAACTGGCAGCAGAGTGATGCAGATGGGTTGCAGAGTGGTGGGAACTGGTTGCTGAGTGGTGCAAACTGGTTGCGGAGTGGTGCAAACTGGTTGCGGAGTGGTGTGAACTGGTTGCGGATTGGTGCGAAATGGTTGTGGACTGGTGCACACTGGTTGCAAAGTGGTGCGAACTGGGTTGTGGAGTGGTGGGAACTGGTTGCGGAGTGGTGCAAGCTGGTTGCGGAGTGGTGCAAACTGGTTGCAGGGTGGTGCGAACTGGCTCCGGAGTGGTGCGAACTGGTTGCGGAGTGGTGCGAACTAGTAGCGGAGTGGAGCAAACTGGTTGCGGAGTGGTGCGAACTAGTAGCGGAGTGGTGCAAACTGGTTGCAGGGTGGTGCGAACTGGCTCCGGAGTGGTGCGAACTGGTTGCGGAGTGGTGCGAACTAGTAGCGGAGTGGAGCAAACTGGTTGCGGAGTGGTTCAAACTGGTTGCGGATTGGTGCGAACTGGTTGCGGAGTGGTACGAACTGGTAGTGGAGTGGTTTGATTTGGTTGCGGAGTTGTGCGAACAGGGTGCAGAGGGGTCAAACTGGTTTCAGAGTGGTGCGATCTGGTTGCGGAGTTGTTCGTACTGGTTGCGGAGTTGTGCGAACTGGTTGCGAAGTGGTGCAAACTGGTTGCGGAGTGGTGCGAACTGGTTGTGGAGTGGTTCGAACTGGTTGTGGATTGGTGCAAACGGGTTACGGAGTGGTGCGAACTGGTAGCGGAGTGGTGCAAACTGGTTGCGGAGTGTTGCGAAAAGGTTGCGGAGTGGTGCAAACTACGTATCGAGGGTCTTTGTGCTTTCTAGTTGATAGCTAGTGTTCCCAAACCATTGTTACTCCCTCTGACTATCAGTGACTGGTATTGTGAGTTGTCAACGCTGACCACGGTAAGCGAAATTGCTGGTCATGGTTATTGACATATGCATACTTTGGTTGGTCACTGTGCATGGTAGCCACGCTGTGCCACTACATATTGAAGGTATTTTTTCTTGCTAGTCGATAACTAGTATTCCTAAACTATTGTCTTCCACCATGACCATTGTGACTTGTGTTATGAGCTGTCAAATTCTACCACACTTACTGACATTATTTGGTCATGGTTAGTGACATATGGCTACTTTGGTTGGTAATCGTGCATGGTATCCACACCGAGCCACAACTCATTAAAAGTCCTTGTGCTTGCTAGTTGATAGCTGGTGTTCCCAGACCATTGTCTCCCCCTCTGACCATTTGTGACTCCTATTATGAGCTGTCAATGCTGACCACACACAGTGGATTTCTTTGGTCAGAGGTAGTACATATGCCTACTTTGGTCTGTCATTGTGCATGGTAGCCACACTTAGTGCCATTATTTGGTCATGGTCAGTGACATATGCCTACTTTGGTTGGTCATCGTGCATGGTATCCACACTGTGCCACAGCCTATTGAAGCTCCTTGTGCTTGCTATTTGATACTTGGTGTTCCCAGTCCGTTGTTTTCCCCTCTGACCATTTGTGACGTATATTATGAGTTGTCAATGTCCATCACACACAGCGGGTTCCTTCGCTCAAAGGCAGTACATATGGCTACTTTGGTTGGTCATTGTGCATGGTTGCCACGCCGTGCTACTACTGTCTAAGGGTCGTTGTACTTTCTCGTTGACTAGTGATGTTACCATATCATTATTTCATTTCCTGGCCGTTTTGTTTTCGTGTTATGGTTGGTCAATGTTGACCACCCATATTGAAATTCCCTAGTCATGGTCAGTGACATATGCCTAGTTTGGTTGTTTGGTGTGCATATTAGCCACACCGTGCCACTACGCATTGAAGTTCTTTGTCGTTTCTAGTCGATACATAGGGTTCCCACACCATTGTATCTTCCTCTGACCATTTGTGACTCGTGTTATGAGTTGTCAGTGTTGACCACACATAGTGGAATTCTTCGTTCATAGTCAATGACATATGCATCCTTTGGTTGGTCACTGTGCACGTTACCCACACCATGCGACTACTTGTTGGAAATACTTCGACCTGCTAGTTGATAACTAGTGTTCCCAACCCATGGTCTCCCCCACTGACCATTTGTGACTCGTGTTATGAGTTTTCAACATTGACCACACACTGTGAAATCCGCTTGGTCATGGTTAGTGACACGTGCATACTTTGGGTTGTCACTGTACATGGTTACCATGCTGTGTCATTACGTATCGAAGGTCTATGTGCTTTCTTGTTGACAGCTAGTGTTCCCAAAACATTGTTAGTCCCCTCTGACTATCTATGACCCGTGTTGTGAGTTGTAAATGTCGACCACATGAAGTGAAATTCTTTGTTCATGGTCAGTAATAAATGCATGCTTTGGTTGGTCACTGTGCATTGTAGCCACACTGTGCCACTACATATTGAAGGTATTTGTACTTGCTAGTCGATAAGTAGTATTCTCAAACCATTATATTCCACCGTGACCATTTGTGATTTGTGTTATGAGTTGTCAAGGTTTACCACACTTGGTGCCATTGTTTTGTCAAAGTCAGTGAGATATGCCTACTTTGGTTGGTCATCGTGCATGGTTTCCACACCGTGCCACAACGTATTGAAGCACCTTGTGCTTGCTATCTGATACTTGGTGTTCCCAATCCGTTGTTTTCTCCTCTGACCATTTGTGACTCGTAGTATGAGTTGTCCATTTTGACCACACACTGCGGGTTTCTTTGGTCAAAGGCAGTGCATATGCCTACTTTGGTCGTTCATTGTGCATGGTTGCCACGCCGTGCTATTACTCTCTGAAGGTTGTTGTACTTTCTCGTTGAGAACTGATTTTCCCATAGCATTGTTTCCTTCCCTTACCGTTTTTGTCTCGTGTTATGGGTGGTCAACCTTGACCACCCATATTGAACTTCACTAGTCATGGTCAGTGACATATGCCTAGTTTGGTTGTTTGGTGTGTATATTAGCCACACCGTGCCACTACGTATTGAAGTTCTTTGTCGTTTCTAGTCGATACATAGGGTTCCCACACCATTCTATCTTCCTCTGACCATTTGTGACTCGTGTTATGAGTTGTCAGTGTTGACCACACATAGTGGAATTCTTCGTTCATAGTCAGTGGCATATGCATCCTTTGGTTGGTCACTGTGCACGTTACCCACACAATGCCACTACTTGTTGAGAATATCTCGACTTGCTAGTTGATAACTAGTGTTCCCAACCCATGGTTTCACCCACTGACCATTTGTGAATCGTGTTATGAGTTTTCAACGTTGACCACACACTGTGAAATCCGTTCGGTCATGGTTTGTGAAACATGCCTATTTTGGTTTGTCACTGTACATGGTTACCAGTATGTGTCATTACTTATCAAAGGTCTTTGTGCTTTCTTCTTCACAGCTAGTGTTCCCAAACCATTGTTACCCCATCTGACTATGGGTTACTTGTCTTGTGAGTTGTAAATGTTGAACACATGAAGTGAAATTCTTTGTTCATGGTCAGTGACATATTCATACTTTGGTTGGTCACTGTGCATTGTAGCCACACTGTGCCACTACATATTAAAGGTATTTGTTCTTGCTAGCCAACAACTAGTATTCACAAATTGTTATCTTCCACCCTGACCATTTGTGACTCATGTTATGAGTTGTCAAGGTTTACCACACTTAGTGCCATGATTTGGTCATGGTCGGTGACATATGCCTATTTTGGTTGGTGATCGTGCATGGTATCCACAATGTGCCACAACGTATTGAAGCTCTTTGTGCTTGCTATTCAATACTCGGTGTTCCCAAACCATTGTTTCCCCCTCTGAGCATTTGTGACTCCTTCTATGAGTTGTCAACGTTGACCAGACACAGGGGATTTTTCTGGTCGAAGGCAGTACATGTGCCAACTTTGGTCGGTCATTGTGCATGGTAGCCACACCGTGCTACTACTGACTGAAGTTTGTTGTACTTGCTAGTTGAGAACTGATATTCCCATAGCATTGTTTCCTCCCCTGACCGTTTATGACTCGTGTTATGGTTGGTCAACGTTGACCACCCATATTGAAATTATCTGGTCATGGTCAGTGACATATGCCTAGTTTGGTTGTTTGGTGTGCATAGTAGCCACACCGTGCTACTACGTATTGAAGTTATTTGTCCTTTCTAGTTGATACATATGGTTCCCAAACCATTGTCTCTGCCTCTGACCATTTGTGACTCGTGTTATGAGTTGTCAATGTTGACCACACATAGTGGACTTCTTCGGTCATAGTCGGTGACATATGCATCCTTTGGTCATGGTCAGTGACATATGCCTACTTTGGTTGGTCATCGTGCATGGTATCCACACCGTGCCACAACGTATTGAAGCTCCTTGTGCTTTCTTTTTTATACTTGGCCATCCCAAACCATTATTTCCCCTTCTGACCATTTGTGACTCGTATCATGAGTTGTCAAGGTTGACCACACACAGCAGATTTCGTTGGTCAAAGGCAGTGCATAGGCCTACTTTGGTCGGTCATTGTGCATGGTAGCCACGCCATGCTTCTATTGACTGAAGGTCGTTATACTTGCTAGTTGATATCTGATATTCCCATAGCATTGTTTACTCCCCTGACCGTTTGTGACTTGTGTTATGGTTGGTCAACATTGACCACCAATCTTTAATTTAACTGGTAATGAGCAGTGACATATTCCTACTTTGGTTGTTTGGTGTGCATGTTAGCCACACCGTACTACTAAGTATTGAAGTTCTTTGTCCTTTCTAGTTGATACATAGGGTTCCCAGGCCATTGTCTCTCCCTCTGACCATTTATGACTCGTGTTATGAGTAAACTTCTTCTGTCATAGTCAGGGACATATGCATCCTTTGGTTGGTCACTGTGCACGCTAGCCACACCGTGCCACTACTTGTTGAAAATCATTCTACTTGCTAGT
This sequence comes from Penium margaritaceum, assembly GCA_023375785.1. NCBI lineage: Eukaryota > Viridiplantae > Streptophyta > Zygnematophyceae > Desmidiales > Peniaceae > Penium > Penium margaritaceum. The sequence goes on along the minus strand of SZWC01002844.1, from coordinate 43,191 downwards.
TGATAACTAGTGTTCCCAACCCATGGTCTCCCCCGCTTACCATTTGTGACTGGTGTTATGAGTTTTCAACGTTGACAACACAATGTGAAATCCGTTTCGTCATGGCTTGTGACACATGCCTACTTTGGTCTGTCAGTATACATGGTTACCACGTCGTGTCATTACATATCGAAGTTCTTTGTACTTTCTTGTTGACAGCTAGTGTTCCCAAACCATTGTTATCCCCTCTGACTATGAGCGACTTGTGTTGTGAGCTGTACATTCTGACCACATGAAGTGAAATTATTTGTTCATGGTCAGTGACATATGCATAATTTGCTTGGTCACTGTGCACTGTAGCCACATTGTGCCACTACATATTGAAGGTATTTGTACATGATAGTCAATAACTAGTATTCACAAATCATTACCTTCCACCCTGACCATTTGTGACTCGTGGTATGAGTTGTCAAGGTTTACCACACTCAGTGCCATTATTTGGTCATGGTCAGTGACATATGCCTACTTTGGTTGGTCATCGTGCATGGTATCCACACAGTGCCACAATATATTGAAGCTCCTTGTGCTTGCTATTTGATAGTCAGTGTTCCCAAACCATTGTTTCCCCATCTGATCGTTTGTGACTCGTATTATGAGTTTTCAACATTGACCACACACAGCGGATTTCTTTGATCAAACGCAATACATATGCCTACTTTGGTCGGTCAGTGTGCATGGTAGCCACATCGTGCTACTACTGACTAAAGGTCGTTGTATTTGCTAGCTGAGAACTGATATTCCCATAGCATTGTTTCCTCCCTTGATCGTTTGTGACTCGTGTTATGGTTGGTCAACGTTGACCACCCATATTGAAGTTATCTGATCATGGTCAGTGACATATGCGTAGTTTGGTTGTTTGGTGTGAATAGTAGCCACAGCGTGCCACTGCGTATTGAAGTTCTCTTTCCTTTCTAGTTGATACATAGGGTTCCCAACCCATTGTCTTTCCCTGTGACCATTTTTGACTCGTGTTATGAGCTGTCAATGTTGACCACACATAGTGGACTTCTTCGGTCATGGTCAGTGACATGTGCATCCTTTGGTTTGTCACTGTGCACGCTAGCCACACCGTGCAACAACTTGTTGAAAATCTTTCTACTTGCTAGTTGATAATTAGTGTTCCCAACCCATGGTCTCCCCAACTCACCATTTGTGTTTCGTGGTATGAGTTTTCAACGTTGACCACACTCTGTAAAATCCGTTTGGTCATGGGTTGTGACACATGCTTACTTTGGGCCGACACTGTCCATTGTTACCAAGCCGTGTCATTGCGTATCGAAGGTCTTTGTGCTTTCATGATGACAGCTAGTGTTCCCAAACCATTGTTCCCCCCTCTGACTATCAGTGACTCGTGTTCTGAGTTGTAAGTGTTGACCACATGAGGTGAAATTCTTTGTTCATGGTCAGTGACATATGCATACTTTGGTTGGTCACTATGCATTGAAGCCACACTGTGCCACTACATGTTGAAGGTATTTATACTTGCTAGTCAAAAACTAGTATTCACAAATCATTATCTTCCATCCTGACCATTTGTGACTCATGTTATGAGTTGTCAAGTTTTACCACACTTAGTGCCATTATTTGGTCATGGTCAGTGACATTTGCCTACTTTGGTTGGTCATCGTGCATTGTATCCACACCGTGCCACAACGTGTTGAAGCTCCTTGTGCTTGCTTCTTTATACTTGGTGTTCCCAAACCATTGTTTCCCCCTCTGACCAGTTGTGACTCTTAGTATGAGTTGTCAATGTTGACCATACACAGCAGTTTTCTTTGGTCAAAGGCAGTACATATGCCTACTTTGGTCGGTCATTGTGCATGGTAGCCACGCTGTGCTACTACTGACTGAAGGTTGCTGTACTTGCTAGTTGAGAACTGATATTCCCATAGCATTGTTTTCTCCCCAGACCATTGTTGTCTCGTGTTATGGTTGGTTAACGTTGACCAACCATATTGAAATTCTCTGGTCATGGTCAGTGACATATGCCACGTTTGGTCGTTTGGTCTGCATGTTAGCCACACCGTGCTACTACGTATTGAAGTTCTTTTTCCTTTCAAGTCAATACATAGGGTTCCCAAACCATTGTCTCTCCCTGTAACCATTTGTGACTCGTGTTATGAGCTGTCAATGTTGACCACACACAGTGGACTTCTTCTTTCATAGTCAGTGACATATGCATCCTTTGGTTGGTCACCGTGCACGCTAGCCACACCATGCCACTACTTGTTGATAATATTTCGACTTGCTAGTTGATAACTAGTGTTCCCAACCCATGGTGTCCCCCACTGACCAGTTGTCACTCGTGTTATGAGTTTTTAACATTGACCACACACTGTGAAATCGGTTTGGTCATGGTTGTGACACATGCCTACTTTGGTTTGTTTGTGTACATGGTTACCACACCGTGTTATTACATATCAAAGGTCTTTGTGCTTTCTTGTTGACAGCCAGTGTTCCCAATCCATTGCTAGCCACCTGTGACTATCTGTGACCCATGTTGTGAGTTGTAAATGTTGACCACATGAAGTGAAATTCTTTGTTCATGGTCAGTCGCATATGCATACTTTGGTTGGTCACAGTGCATCGTAGCCACACTGTGCCACTTCATATTGAAGATATTGTACTTGATAGTCGATAACTAGTATTCACAAACCATTACCTTCCACCGGGACCATTTGTGACTCGTGTTATGAGTTGTCATGGTTTACCACACATAGTGCCATTATTTAGTCATGGCCAGTGACATATACCTTCTTTGGTTGGTCATCATGCATGGTATCCACGCCGTGCCACATTGTATTGAAGCTCCTTGTGCTTGCTATCTGATGCTTGGTGTTCCCAAACCATTTTTTCCCCTCTGACCTTTTGTGGCTTGTGTTATGAGTTGTCAATGTTTACCACACATAGCGGGTTTCTTTGCTCAAAGGCAGTACATATGCCTATTTTGGTCGGTCATTGTGCGTGGTTGCCAGGCCATGCTACTACTGACTGCAGGTCATTGTACATTCTCGTTGAGAACTGATATTCCCATAGCATTGTTTCCTCACTTGACCGTTTTTGTCCCGTGTTATGGTTGGTCAACGTTGACCACCCATATTGAAATTCCCTGGTCATGGTCAGGGACATATGCCTAGTTTGGTTGTTTGGTGTGCATATTAGCCACACTGTGCCATTACGTATTGAAGTTTTTTGTCCTTTCTAGTCGATACATATGGTTTCCAAACCATTGTCTCTTCCTCTGACCATTTGTGACTCGTGTTATGAGTTGTCTATTTTGACCACACATAGTAGACTTCTTTGTTCATGGTCAGTGACATATGCATCCTTTGGTTGGTCACTGTGCATGCTAGCCACACCATGCAACTACTTGTTGAAAACATTTCGACTTGCTAGTTAATAACCAGTATTCCCAACCCATGGTTTCCCCCAGTGACCATTTGTGACTCGTGTTGCGAGTTTTCAACCGTGACCACACACTGTGAAATCCGTTTAGTCATGGTTTGTGACACATGCCTACTTTGGTTTGTCACTGTACATGGTTACCACGCTGTGTCATTACGTGTCAAAAGTCTTTGTGCTTTCTTGTGTACAGCTAGTGTTCCCAAACCATTGTAAGCCCCCTCTGAATATCTGTGACCCGTGTTGTGAGTTGTAAGTGTTGACCACATGATGTGAAATCATTTGTTCATGGTCAGTGACATATGCATACTTTGGGTGGTCACTGTGCATTGTAGCCACACTGTGCCACTGCATATTGAAGGTAGTTGTACTTGCTAGTCAATAACTAGTATTAACAAATCATTATCTCCCACCCTGACAATTTGTGACTCGTGTTATGAGTTGTCAAGGCTTACCACACTTAGTGCCATTATTTGGTCATGGTCAGTGACATATGGTCATGGTCAGTGACATATGCCTAGTGTGGTTGTTTGGTGTGCATAGTAGCCACACCGTGCCACTATGTATTGGAGTTATTTGTCCTTTCTAGTTGATACATAGGGTTCCCAAGCCATTCTCTCTCCCATCTGACCATTTGTGATGCGTGCTATGAATTGTCAATATTGACCACACATAGTGGACTTCTTCGGTCATAGTCAGTGACATATGCATCCTTTGGTTGGTCACTGTGCACGCTAGCCATACAGTGCCACTACTTGTTGATAATCTTTCTACTTGCTAGTTGAAAACTAGTGTTACCAACCCATGGTCTCCCCCACTGACCATTTGTGACTCGTGTTATGAGTTTTCAATGTTGACCACACACTGTGAAATCCGTTTGGTCATGGTTTGTGACACATGCCTACTTTGGGTTGTCACTGTACATGGTTACCACGCCGTGTCATTACGTATGAAAGGTCTTTGTGTTTTCTTGTTGACGGCTAGTGTTCCCAACCCATTTTCACCCCCTCTGACTATCAGTGACTCGTGTTGTGAGTTGTAAATGTCGACCACATGAAGTGAATTTTTTTGTTCATGGTCAGTGACATATGCATGCTTTTGTTCGTCACAGTGCATTGTAGCCACACTAAGCCACTGCATATTGAAGGTATTTGTACTTGCTAGTCAATAAGTAGTATTCAAAAATCATTATCTTCCACCCTGATCATTTGTGACTCGTGTTATGAGTTGTCAGGGTTTACCACACTTAGTGCCATTATTTGGACATGGCCAGTGACATATGCCTACTTTTGTTGGTCATCGTGCATGGTATCCACACTGTGCCACAATGTATTGAAGCTCCTTGTGCTTGCTATTTGGTACTCAGTGTTCCCAAACCATTGTTTCCCCCCCTGACCATTTGTGACTCGTATTATGAGTTGTCAACGTTGACCACACACAGCGGATTACTTTGGTGAAAGGCAATACATATGCCTACTTTGGATGGTCATTGTGCATTGTAGCCACACCGTGCTACTACTGACTGAAGGTCATTGTACTTGCTAGTTGAGAACTGATATTCCCATAGCATTGTTTCCTCCCCTGACTGTTTGTGACTCGTGTTATGATTGGTCAACGTTGACCACCCATATTGAAACTATTTTGTCATGGTCAGTGACATATTCCTAGCTTGGTTGTTTGGTGTGCATAGTAGCCACACCGGGCCACTACGTATCGAAGTTCTTTGTCCTTACTAGTTGATACATAGGGTTCCAAAACCATTGTCTCTCCCATCTGACCATTTGTGATGCGTGTTATGAGTTGTCAATGTTGACCACACATAGTGGACTTCTTCGGTCATAGTCAGTGACATATGCATCCTTTGGTTGGTCACTGTGCACGCTAGCCACACCGTGCCACTTCTTGCTTCAACTCTTTCTACTTGCTACTTGAAAACTACTGTTCCCAACCCATGGTCTCCCCCACTGACCAGTTGTGACTCGAGTTATGAGTTTTCAACGTTGACCACACACTATGAAATCCGTTTGGTCATGGTTTGTGACACATGCCTACTTTGGTTTGTTACTGTACATGGTTACCACGTCGTGTCATTACGTAAGGAAGGTCTTTGTTCTTTCTTGATGACAGCCAGTGTTTCCAACCCATTGTTAGCCCCCTCTGAGTATCTGTGACCCGTGTTGTGAGTTGTAAACGTTGACGACAGGAAGTGAAATTCTTTGTTCATGGTTAGTCACATATGCATGCTTTGGTTGGTCACAGTGCATTGTAGCCACACTGTGCCACTCCATATTGAATGTATTTGTACTTGCTAGTCGATACCTAGTATTCACAAACCATTACATTCCACCCTGAACATTTTTTACTCGTGTTATGAGTTGTCAAGGTTTACCACACTTGGTGCCATTATTCGTTCATGGCCAGTGACATATGCCTACTTTGGTTGGTCATCATGCATGGTATCCACACCGTGCCACAACGTATTAATGCTCCTTGTGCTTGCTATTTGATACTTGGTGTTCCCAAACCATTGCTTTCCCCTCTGACCATTTGTGACTCGTATTACGAGTTGTCAATGTTGACCACGCATACAGGTTTCTTTGCTCAAAGGCAGTACATATGCCTACTTTGGTCAGTCATTGTGCATAGTTGCCATGCTGTGCTACTATTGACTGAAGGTTGTTGTATTTTCTCGTTGAGAAGTGATATTCCCATAGCATTGTTTTCTCCCCTGACCATTTTTGTCTCGTGTTATGGTTGGTCAACGCTGACCACCCATATGGAAATTCCCTGGTCATGGTCAGTGACACATGCCTAGTTTGGTTGTTTGGTGTGCATATTAGCCACACTGTGCCACTACGTATTGAATTTCTTTGTCCTTTCTAGTCGATACGTAGGGTTCCCAAACCATTGTCTCTCCCTCTGACCATTTGTGACTCATGTTATGAAATGTCAATATTGACCACACATAGTGGACTTCTTCGTTCATAGTCAGTGACATGCATCCTTTGGTTGGTGAATGTGCACGCTAGCCACACGGTGTCACTACTTGTTGATAATGTTTCGACTTGCTAGTTGATTACTAGTGTTCCCAACCCATGGTTTCCTCCAGTAACCAGTTGTCACTCGTGTTATGAGTTTTCAACGTTGACCACACACTGTGAAATCCGTTTGGTCATGGTTTGTGACACATCCCTACTTTGGTTTGTTTGTGTACATGGTTACGACACCGTGTCATTACGTATCGAAGGTCTGTGTGCTTTCTTGTTGACAGCCGGTGTTCCCAATCCATTGTTAGCCACCTCTGACTATCTGTGACCCGTGTTGTGAGTTGTAAATGTTGACCACATGAAGTGAAAATCTTTGTTCATGGGCAGTCACAAATGCATATTTTGGTTGGTGACAGTGCATCATAGCCACAGTGTGCCACTACATATTGAAGGTATTTGTACTTGCTAGTCGATAACTAGTATTTACAAACCATTACCTTCCACCCTGACCGTTTGTGACTCGTGTTATGAGTTGTCAAGGTTTACCACACTTAGTGCCATTATTTTGTCATGGTCAGTGACATATGCCTACTTTGGTTGGTCATTGTGCATGGTATCCACACCGTGTTACAATGTATTGAAGCTCCTTGTGCTTGCTATTTGATACTTGGTGTTCCCAAACCATTGTTTTCCCATGTGACCTTTTGTGACTTGTATTATGAGTTGTCAATGTTGACCACACATAGCTGGTTTCTTTGCTCAAAGGTAGTACATATGCGTACTTTGGTCGGTCATTGTGCATGGTTGCCACGCCGTGCCACTACTGACTGCAGGTCGTTGTACTCTCTCATAGATAACTGATATTCCCATAGCATTGTTTCCTCCCCTGGCCGTTTTTGTCTCGTGTTATGGTTGGTCAATGTTGACCACCCATATTGAAAATCCCTGGTCATGGTCAGTGACATATGCCTAGTTTGGTTGTTTGGCGTGCATAGTAGCCAAACGGTGCCACCACGCATTGAAGTTCTTCGTCCTTTCTAGTTGATACATAGGGTTCCCAAACCATTGTCTCTCCCTCTGACCATTTGTGACTCGTGTTATGAGTTGTCAATGTTGACCACACATAGTGGACTTCTTCGGTCATAGTCAGTGACATATGCATCCATTGGTTGGTCACTGTGCACGCTAGCCACACCGTTCCACTACTTGTTGAAAATCTTACTACTTGCTAGTTGATAACTAGTGTTCCCAACCCATGGT
>SZWC01002844.1:0-18382 GCA_023375785.1 Penium margaritaceum | reverse complement strand
TGGTTGCGGAGTGGTGCGAACTGGCTGCGGAGTGGTGCGAACTGGTTGCGGAGTGGTGCGAACTGGTTGAGAGTTGTGCGAACTGGTTGCGGAGTGGTGCGAACTGGCTGTGGAGTAGTGCAAACTGGCTGCGGAGTGATGCAAATGGGTTGCAGAGAGTTGTGAACTGGTTGTGGAGTGTTACGAACTCGTTGCGAAGTGGTGCAAACTGGTTGGGCAGTGGTGCAAACGGGTTGCGGAGTGGTGTGAACTTCTTGCGGAATGGTGCACACTGGTTGCAAAGTGGTGCGAACTGGGTTATGGAGTGGTGGGAACTGGTTGCCAAGTGGTGCAAATCCGTTGCGGAGTGGTGCGAACTGGTTGCAGAGTGGTGCGAACTGGCTACGGAGTGGTGCGAACTGGTTGCATAGTGGTCCATATTGGTAGTGGAGTGGTACAAACTCGTTGCGCAGTGGTGCGAACTGGTTGCGGAGTGGTGCAAACTGGTAGCGGAGTGGTGCGACTTGGTTGCGGAGTGGTGCAAACTGGGTGTAGAGTGGTCAAACTGGTTTTAGAGTCGTGCGAACTGGCTGCTGAGTGGTGCGACCTGGCTGCGGAGTGGTGCGAACTGGCAGCGGAGTGATGCAGATGGGTTGCAGAGTGGTGGGAACTGGTTGCTGAGTGGTGCAAACTGGTTGCGGAGTGATGCAAACAGGTTGCGGAGTGGTGTGAACTGGTTGCGGATTGGTGCGAACTGGTTGTGGAATGGTGCACACTGGTTGCAAAGTGGTGCGAACTGGGTTGTGGAGTTGTGCGAACTGGTTGCGGAGTGGTGCAAGCTGGTTGCGGAGTGGTGCAAACTGGTTGCAGGGTGGTGCGAACTGGCTCCGGAGTGGTGCGAACTGGTTGCGGAGTGGTGCGAACTAGTAGCGGAGTGGAGCAAACTGGTTGCGGAGTGGTGCGAACTGGTTGCGGAGTGGTGCAAGCTGGTTGCGGAGTGGTGCAAACTGGTTGCAGGGTGGTGCGAACTGGCTCCGGAGTGGTGCGAACTGGTTGCGGAGTGGTGCGAACTAGTAGCGGAGTGGAGCAAACTGGTTGCGGAGTGGTTCAAACTGGTTGCGGATTGGTGCAAACTGGTTGCGGAGTGGTACGAACTGGTAGTGGAGTGGTTTGATTTGGTTGCGGAGTTGTGCGAACAGGGTGCAGAAGGGGTCAAACTGGTTTCAGGGTGGTGCGATCTGGTTGCGGAGTTGTTCGTACTGGTTGCGGAGTGGTGCGAACTGGTTACGAATTGGTGCAAACTGGTTGCGGAGTGGTGCAAACTGGTTGTGGAGTGGTGCAAACTGGTTGTGGATTGGAGCAAACGGGTTACGGAGTGGTGCGAACTGGTAGCGGAGTGGTGCAAACTGGTTGCGGAGTGTTGCGAACTGGTTGCGGAGTTGTGCGAACTACGTATCGAAGGTCTTTGTGCTTTCTAGTTGATAGCTAGTGTTCCCAAACCATTGTTACCCCCTCTGACTATCAGTGACTCGTGTTGTGGGTTGTCAACGCTGACCACGTTAAGCGAAATTGCTGGTCATTGTTATTGACACATGCATACTTTGGTGGGTCACTGTGCATGGTAGCCACGCTGTGCCACTACATATTGAAAGTGTTTTTGCTTGCTAGTCGATAACTAGTATTCCCAAACTATTGTCTTCCACCATGACCATTGTGACTTGTGTTATGAGCTGTCAATTTCTACCACACTTACAGACATTATTTGGTCATGGTTAGTGACATATGGCTACTTTGGTTGGTCATCGTGCATGGTATCCACACCGAGCCACAACTCATTAAAAGTCCTTGTGCTTGCTAGTTGATAGCTGGTGTTCCCAGACCATTGTCTCCCCCTCTGACCATGTGTGACTCCTATTATGAGTTGTCAATGCTGACCACACACAGCGGATTTCTTTGGTCAGAGGTAGTACATATGCCTACTTTGGTCTGTCATTGTGCATGGTAGCCACACCGTGCTTATACTGATTGTAGGTTGCTGTACTTGCTAGTTAAGAGCTGACATTCACATACCATTGTTTCCCCCTCTGTCCCTTTCTGACTCGTGTTATGGTTGGTGAATGTTGACCACCCATATTGAAATTCTTTCCTTTCGGTCGGTGACATATCCATAGCTTGGTGTTTTGGTGTGCATAGTAGCCACACCGTGCCACTACGAGTTGAAGTTGTTTGTCCTTTCTAGTCGGTACATAGGGTTCCCAAATCATTGTCTCTCCACCTGACCATTTGTGAATCGTGTTATGAGTTGTCAATGTTGACCATACGTAGTATACTTCTTCGGTCATAGTCAGTGAGGTGTGCATCCTTTGGTTGGTCACTGTGCACGCTAGCCACACCGTGCGACTACTTGTTGAAAATCTGTCTACTTGCTATTTGATAACTGGTGTTCCCAACACATGTATTCCCCCTCTAACCATTTGTGACTCATGTTATGGGTTGTGAACGTTGACCACCCTTATTGAAATTCTTTGGTCATGGTTAGTGACATATGCCTAGTTTGGTTTGTCACTGTACGTGGTTACCACGCCGTGTCGCTACGTATTGAACGTCTTTGTGCTTTGTAGTTGATAGCTTGTGTTCCCAATCCATTGTTACCCCCTCTCACTATCAGTGACTCGTGTTGTGAGTTGTCAACGCTGACCACATGAAGTGAAATTCTTTGTTCATGGTCAGTGACATATGCATCATTAAGTTGGTCACTGTGCATTGTAGCCACACTGTGCCACTACATATTGAAGGCATTTGTACTTGCTATTCAATAACTAGTTTTTGCAAACCATTATCTTCCACCCTGACCATTTGTGACTTGTGTTATGAGTTGTCAATGTTTACCACACTTAGTGCCATTATTTGGTCATGGTCAGTGACATATGCCTACTTTGGTTGGTCATCGTGCATGGTATCCACACTGTGCCACAACGTATTGAAGCTCCTTGTGCTTGCTATTTGATACTTGGTGTTCCCAGTCCGTTGTTTTCCCCTCTGACCATTTGTGACTTGTGTTATGAGTTGTCAATGTTTACCACACTTAGTGCCATTATTTGGTCATGGTCAGTGACATATGCCTACTTTGGTTGGTCATCGTGCATGGTATCCACACTGTGCCACAACGTATTGAAGCTCCTTGTGCTTGCTATTTGATACTTGGTGTTCCCAGTCCGTTGTTTTCCCCTCTGACCATTTGTGACGTGTATTATGAGCTGTCAATGTTGATCACACACAGCGGGTTTCTTTGCTCAAAGGCAGTACATATGGCTACTTTGGTTGGTCATTGTGCATGGTTGCCACGCCGTGCTACTACTGTCTGAAGGTCGTTGTACTTTCTCATTGACTAGTGATATTCCCATAGCATTATTTCGTTTCCTGGCTGTTTTTGTCTCGTGTTATGGTTGGTCAATGTTGACCACCCATATTCAAATTCCGTAGTCATGGTCAGTGACATATGCCTAGTTTGGTTGTTTGGTGTGCATATTAGCCACACCGTGCCACTACGCATTGAAATTCTTTGTCGTTTCTAATCGATACATAGGGTTCCCACACCATTGTATCTTCCTCTGACCATTTGTGACTCGTGCTATGAGTTGTCAGTGTTGACCACACATAGTGGAATTCTTCGTTCATAGTCAGTGACATATGCATCGTTTGGTTGGTCACTGTGCACGTTACCCACACCATGCGACTACTTGTTGAAAATACTTCGACCTGCTAGTTGATAACTAGTGTTCCCATCCCATGGTCTCCCCCACTGACCATTTGTGACTCGTGTTCTGAGTTTTCAACATTGACCACACACTGTGAAATCCGCTTGGTCATGGTTAGTGACACATGCCTACTTTGGGTTGTCACTGTACATGGTTAGCATGCTGTGTCATTACGTATCAAAGGTCTATGTGCTTTCTTGTTGACAGGTATTGTTCCCAAACCATTGTTAGTCCCCTCTGACTATCTGTGACCCGTGTTGTGAGTTGTAAATGTTGACCACATGAAGTGAAATTCTTTGTTCATGGTCAGTGACAAATGCATGCTTTGGTTGGTCACTGTGCATTGTAGCCACACTGTGCCACTACATATTGAGGGTATTTGTACTTGCTAGTCGATGAATAGTATTCATAAACCATTATCTTCCACCCTGATCATTGGTGACTCGTGTTATGAGCTGTCAAGGTTTACCACACTTAGTGCCATTATTTGGTCATGGGCAGTGACATGTGCCTACTTTGGTTGGTCATCGTGCATGGTATCCACGCCTTGCCACAACGTATTGAGACTCCTTGTGCTGGCTATTTGATACTTGGTGTTCCCAATCCGTTGTTTTCCCCTCTGACCATTTGTGACGCGTCTTATGAGTTGTTGATGTTGATCACACACAGCGGGTTTCGTTTCTCAAAGGCAGTACATACGCCTACTTTGGTCGTTCATTGTGCAAGGTTGCCACGCCGTGCTACTAATGTCTGAAGGTCGTTGTACTTTGTCATTGACAAGTGATATTCCCATAGCATTGTTTCCTCTCCTGACCGTTTTTGTCTCATGTCATGCTTGGTCAATGTTTACCACCCATATTGAAATTCCCTAGTCATGGTCAGTGACATATGCCTAGTTTGGTTCTTTGGTGTGCATATCAGCCACACTGTGCCACTACGTATTGAAGTTCGTTGACCTTTCTAGTTGATACATAGGGTTCCCACACCATTGTATGTTCCGTTGACCATTTGTGACTTGTATCATGGGCTGTCAACGTTGACCACACATAGTGGAATTCTTTGTTCATTGTCAGTGACATATGCATCCTTTGGCTGGTCACTGTGTACGCTAGCCACACCGTGCCACTACTTGTTGAAAACCTTTCTACTTGCTAGTTGAGAACTAGTGTTCCCAACCCATGGTTTCCCCCAATGACCAGTTTTGCCTCTATGAGATTTCAACATTGACCACACACTGTGAAATCCGTTTGGTCATGGGCAGTGACACAGACCTACTCTTGTTTGTTACTGTACATGGTTACCACGCCGTGTCATTACGTATTGAAGGTCTTTGTGCTTTAATGTTGACACGCAGTGTTCCCAAATCATTGTTAGCCCCCTCTGACTATCTGTGACCCGTGTTGTGTGTTGTAAATGTTGACCACATGAAGTGAAATTCTTTGTTCATGGTCTATCACATGTGCATACTTTGGTTGGTCACAGTGAATTGTAGCTACACCGTGCCACTACATATTGAAGGTATTTGTACTTGCTAGTCGATAACTAGTATTCTTCAACCATTTTATTCCACCGTGACCATTTGTGACTTGTGTTATGAGTTGTCAAGGTTTACCACACTTGGTGCCATTGTTTTGTCATGGTCAGTGAGATATGCCTACTTTGGTTGGTCATCGTGCATGGTGTCCACACCGTACCACAACGTATTGAAGCACCTTGTGCTTGCTATTTGATACTTGGTTTTCCCAATCCGTTGTTTTCCCCTCTGACCATTTGTGGCTTGTATTATGAGTTGTCCATTTTGACCACACACTGCGGGTTTCTTTGGTCAAAGGCAGTGCATATGCCTACTTTGGTCGGTCATTGTGCATGGTTGCCACGTTGTGCTATTACTGTCTGAAGGTTGTTGTACTTTCTCGTTGAGAACTGAAATTCCCATAGCATTGTTTCCTACCCTTACTGTTTTGGTCTCGTGTTATGGGCGGTCAACCTTGACCACCCATATTGAACTTCACTAGTCATGGTCAGTGACATATGTCTAGTTTGGTTGTTTGGTGTGCATGTTAGCCACACATATGCCTGAAGTTCTTTGTCGTTTCTAGTCGATACATAGGGTTCCCACACCACTGTATCTTCCTCTGACCGTTTGTGACTCGTGTTATGAGTTGTCAGTGTTTACCACACAGTGGAATTCTTCGTTCATAGTCAGTGGCATATGCATCCTTTCGTTGGTCACTGTGCACGCTACCCACACCATGCCACTACTTGTTGAAAACATTTTGACTTGCTAGTTGATAACTAGTGTTCCCAACCCATGGTTTCACCCACTTACCATTTGTGAATCGTGTTATGAGTTTTCAACGTTGACCACACACTGTGAAATCCGTTCGGTCATGGTTTGTGAAACATGCCTATTTTGGTTTGTCACTGTAGATGGTTACCACTATGTGTCATTACTTATCAAAGGTCTTTGTGCTTTCTTGTTGATAGCTAGTGTTCCCAACCCATTGTTACCCCATCTGACTATGGGTTACTTGTCTTGTGAGTTGTAAATGTTGAACACATGAAGTGAAATTCTTTGTTCATGGTCAGTGACATATGCATACTTTGGTTGGTCACTATGCATTGTAGCCACACTGTGCCACTAGATATAAATGGTATTTGTTCTTGCTAGTCAACAACTAGTATTCACAAATTGTTATCTTCCACCCTGACCCTTTGTGACTCATGTTATGAGTTGTCAAGGTTTACCACACTTAGTGCCATGATTTGGTCATGGTCGGTGACATATGCCTACTTTGGTTGGTGACCGTGCATGGTATCCACACTGTGCCACAACGTATTGAAGCTCTTTGTGCTTGCTATTCAATACTCGGTGTTCCCAGAACATTGTTTCCCCCTCTGAGCATTTGTGACTCCTATTATGAGTTGTCAACATTGACCAGACACAGGGGATTTTTCTGGTCGAAGGCAGTACATGTGCCAACTTTGGTCGGTCATTGTGCATGGTAGCCACACCGTGCTACTACTGACTGAAGTTCGTTGTACTTGCTAGTTGAGAACTGATATTCCCATATCATTGTTTCCTTCCCTGATCGTTTGTGACTCGTGTTATGGTTGGTCAACGTTGACCACCCATATTGAAATCATCTGGTCATGGTCAGTAACACATGCATGGTTTGGTTGTTTGGTGTGCATAGTAGCCACACCGTGCCACTACGTATTGAAGTTCTTTGTCTTGTCTAATTTATACATAGGGTTTCCAAACCACTGTCTCTCCCTCTCACCATTTGTGACTCGTGTTATGAGTTGTCAATGTTGACCACACATAGTTGGGTCATCGATGTTGGCACAGGTGTCCGACGTGCGTATGGATGACTTTTCTCCATTTCGGGTCGGCGGAAATTCCCGGCCCTTAGTCTCGGAGGCTCCCGAGACGCGTGCCCGGAGGCGCTACATCGTATGCTCCAGGGCGCGTGGGTTGGCATTTTTGAGCAGGAGATGGGTCATTGATATCGGTACGGGCTTGCAACGTGCGCATGGATGAGTTTTCTTGATTTTGGGTCGATGGCATTTCCCACCCCTCAGTCTTGGAGGCTCCCGGAACGCGTGCCCGGAGGCGGTACGTCGTATGCTCCAGGGCGCGTGGGCTGGAAATTTTGAGCAAGAGTTGGAACACCGATGTCGATACGGGCATGCGACGTGCGTGTGGATGAGTTTTCTTGATTTCGGGTCAGCGGAAATTCCCGCCCCTTAGTCTCAGAGGCTCCCGATACGCGTGCGCGGAGGCGCAACGTCGTATGCTCCAGGGCGCGTGGGCTGGAGTTTTTGAGCAGGAGTTGGGTGATCAATGTCGGCACGGGCGTGCGGCAGGGTGGAAGTAGGGCGGAAGTAGGGCGCAAGTAGGGCGCAAGTAGGGCGCAAGTAGGGCGGAAGTAGGGCGCAAGTAGGGCGCAAGTAGGGCGCAAGTATGGCGCAAGTAAGGTGCAAGTAGGGCGCAAGTAGGGTGCAAGTAGGACGCAAGTAGGGTGCAAATAGGACGTACGTAGGGTGAAACTAGGGCGCAAGTATGGTGCAAGTAGGGCGCAAGTAGGGCGCAAGTAGGGCGCAAGTAGGGCGCAAGTAGGACGCAAGTAGGGCGCAAGTAGGACGCAAGTAGGGCGCAAGTAGGACGCAAGTAGGGCGCAAGTAGGACGCAAGTAGGGCGCAAGTAGGACGCAAGTAGGGCGCAAGTAGGACGCAAGTAGGGCGCAAGTAGGACGCAAGTAGGGCGCAAGTAGGACGCAAGTAGGGCGCAAGTAGGACGCAAGTAGGGCGCAAGTAGGACGCAAGTAGGGCGCAAGTAGGACGCAAGTAGGGCGCAAGTAGGACGCAAGTAGGGCGCAAGTAGGACGCAAGTAGGGCGCAAGTAGGACGCAAGTAGGGCGCAAGTAGGACGCAAGTAGGGCGCAAGTAGGACGCAAGTAGGGCGCAAGTAGGACGCAAGTAGGGCGCAAGTAGGACGCAAGTAGGGCGCAAGTAGGACGCAAGTAGGGCGCAAGTAGGACGCAAGTAGGGCGCAAGTAGGACGCAAGTAGGGCGCAAGTAGGACGCAAGTAGGGCGCAAGTAGGACGCAAGTAGGGCGCAAGTAGGACGCAAGTAGGGCGCAAGTAGGACGCAAGTAGGGCGCAAGTAGGACGCAAGTAGGGCGCAAGTAGGACGCAAGTAGGGCGCAAGTAGGACGCAAGTAGGGCGCAAGTAGGACGCAAGTAGGGCGCAAGTAGGACGCAAGTAGGGCGCAAGTAGGACGCAAGTAGGGCGCAAGTAGGACGCAAGTAGGGCGCAAGTAGGACGCAAGTAGGGCGCAAGTAGGACGCAAGTAGGGCGCAAGTAGGACGCAAGTAGGGCGCAAGTAGGACGCAAGTAGGGCGCAAGTAGGACGCAAGTAGGGCGCAAGTAGGACGCAAGTAGGGCGCAAGTAGGACGCAAGTAGGGCGCAAGTAGGACGCAAGTAGGGCGCAAGTAGGACGCAAGTAGGGCGCAAGTAGGACGCAAGTAGGGCGCAAGTAGGACGCAAGTAGGGCGCAAGTAGGACGCAAGTAGGGCGCAAGTAGGACGCAAGTAGGGCGCAAGTAGGACGCAAGTAGGGCGCAAGTAGGACGCAAGTAGGGCGCAAGTAGGACGCAAGTAGGGCGCAAGTAGGACGCAAGTAGGGCGCAAGTAGGACGCAAGTAGGGCGCAAGTAGGACGCAAGTAGGGCGCAAGTAGGACGCAAGTAGGGCGCAAGTAGGACGCAAGTAGGGCGCAAGTAGGACGCAAGTAGGGCGCAAGTAGGACGCAAGTAGGGCGCAAGTAGGACGCAAGTAGGGCGCAAGTAGGACGCAAGTAGGGCGCAAGTAGGACGCAAGTAGGGCGCAAGTAGGACGCAAGTAGGGCGCAAGTAGGACGCAAGTAGGGCGCAAGTAGGACGCAAGTAGGGCGCAAGTAGGACGCAAGTAGGGCGCAAGTAGGACGCAAGTAGGGCGCAAGTAGGACGCAAGTAGGGCGCAAGTAGGACGCAAGTAGGGCGCAAGTAGGACGCAAGTAGGGCGCAAGTAGGACGCAAGTAGGGCGCAAGTAGGACGCAAGTAGGGCGCAAGTAGGACGCAAGTAGGGCGCAAGTAGGACGCAAGTAGGGCGCAAGTAGGACGCAAGTAGGGCGCAAGTAGGACGCAAGTAGGGCGCAAGTAGGACGCAAGTAGGGCGCAAGTAGGACGCAAGTAGGGCGCAAGTAGGACGCAAGTAGGGCGCAAGTAGGACGCAAGTAGGGCGCAAGTAGGACGCAAGTAGGGCGCAAGTAGGACGCAAGTAGGGCGCAAGTAGGACGCAAGTAGGGCGCAAGTAGGACGCAAGTAGGGCGCAAGTAGGACGCAAGTAGGGCGCAAGTAGGACGCAAGTAGGGCGCAAGTAGGACGCAAGTAGGGCGCAAGTAGGACGCAAGTAGGGCGCAAGTAGGACGCAAGTAGGGCGCAAGTA
This sequence comes from Penium margaritaceum, assembly GCA_023375785.1. NCBI lineage: Eukaryota > Viridiplantae > Streptophyta > Zygnematophyceae > Desmidiales > Peniaceae > Penium > Penium margaritaceum. The sequence goes on along the minus strand of SZWC01002844.1, from coordinate 8,653 downwards.
GGACGCAAGTAGGGCGCAAGTAGGACGCAAGTAGGGCGCAAGTAGGACGCAAGTAGGGCGCAAGTAGGACGCAAGTAGGGCGCAAGTAGGACGCAAGTAGGGCGCAAGTAGGACGCAAGTAGGGCGCAAGTAGGACGCAAGTAGGGCGCAAGTAGGACGCAAGTAGGGCGCAAGTAGGACGCAAGTAGGGCGCAAGTAGGACGCAAGTAGGGCGCAAGTAGGACGCAAGTAGGGCGCAAGTAGGACGCAAGTAGGGCGCAAGTAGGACGCAAGTAGGGCGCAAGTAGGACGCAAGTAGGGCGCAAGTAGGACGCAAGTAGGGCGCAAGTAGGACGCAAGTAGGGCGCAAGTAGGACGCAAGTAGGGCGCAAGTAGGACGCAAGTAGGGCGCAAGTAGGACGCAAGTAGGGCGCAAGTAGGACGCAAGTAGGGCGCAAGTAGGACGCAAGTAGGGCGCAAGTAGGACGCAAGTAGGGCGCAAGTAGGACGCAAGTAGGGCGCAAGTAGGACGCAAGTAGGGCGCAAGTAGGACGCAAGTAGGGCGCAAGTAGGACGCAAGTAGGGCGCAAGTAGGACGCAAGTAGGGCGCAAGTAGGACGCAAGTAGGGCGCAAGTAGGACGCAAGTAGGGCGCAAGTAGGACGCAAGTAGGGCGCAAGTAGGACGCAAGTAGGGCGCAAGTAGGACGCAAGTAGGGCGCAAGTAGGACGCAAGTAGGGCGCAAGTAGGACGCAAGTAGGGCGCAAGTAGGACGCAAGTAGGGCGCAAGTAGGACGCAAGTAGGGCGCAAGTAGGACGCAAGTAGGGCGCAAGTAGGACGCAAGTAGGGCGCAAGTAGGACGCAAGTAGGGCGCAAGTAGGACGCAAGTAGGGCGCAAGTAGGACGCAAGTAGGGCGCAAGTAGGACGCAAGTAGGGCGCAAGTAGGACGCAAGTAGGGCGCAAGTAGGACGCAAGTAGGGCGCAAGTAGGACGCAAGTAGGGCGCAAGTAGGACGCAAGTAGGGCGCAAGTAGGACGCAAGTAGGGCGCAAGTAGGACGCAAGTAGGGCGCAAGTAGGACGCAAGTAGGGCGCAAGTAGGACGCAAGTAGGGCGCAAGTAGGACGCAAGTAGGGCGCAAGTAGGACGCAAGTAGGGCGCAAGTAGGACGCAAGTAGGGCGCAAGTAGGACGCAAGTAGGGCGCAAGTAGGACGCAAGTAGGGCGCAAGTAGGACGCAAGTAGGGCGCAAGTAGGACGCAAGTAGGGCGCAAGTAGGACGCAAGTAGGGCGCAAGTAGGACGCAAGTAGGGCGCAAGTAGGACGCAAGTAGGGCGCAAGTAGGACGCAAGTAGGGCGCAAGTAGGACGCAAGTAGGGCGCAAGTAGGACGCAAGTAGGGCGCAAGTAGGACGCAAGTAGGGCGCAAGTAGGACGCAAGTAGGGCGCAAGTAGGACGCAAGTAGGGCGCAAGTAGGACGCAAGTAGGGCGCAAGTAGGGTGCAAGTAGGGTGCAAGGAAGGCGCAAGTAGGGCGCAAGTAGGGCGCAAGTAGGACGAAAGTAGGGCGCAAGTAGGGCGCAAGTAAGACGCAAGTAGGGACAAGTAGGGTGCAAGTAGGGCGCAAGTAGGGTGCAAGTAGGGTGCAAGGAAGGCGCAAGTAGGGCGCAAGTAGGGCGCAAGTAGGGCGCAAGTAGGGCGCAGGTCGGGCGTAAGTAGGGCGCAAGTAGGGCGCAGGGCGCAAGTAGGGCGCACGTAGGGCGCAAGTAGGGCGCAAGTAGGGCGCAAGGAGGGCGCAAACAGGGCGCAAGTAGGGCGCAAGTAGGCCGTAAGGAGGGCGCAAGTAGGGTGCAAGTAGTGCGCAAGTAGGTCGCAAGTAGGACGCAAGTAGGACAGATGGGTCGCAAGTAGGGCGCAAGCAGGGCGCAAGTAAGTAGGACAGAACGGGGGCTCAAGTAGGACGCAACGAGGGTGCAAGTAGGGTCCAAGTGCGCCATTCGCGTCCTAGTTTTGGCTCCCTAGTCTCGGAGAGGAATCGAGTGTGCCTTTGGGTGATAAAAATGGGTACCAGACCTGGACTTCCCGGGAGGTCACCCATCCCAGTACTATTCTGGCCCATGGGTGCTTATCTGCAGAGTTTGAATGGGATCCGGAGTAGTAGCCCATGTGTGATCGTACCACGCTTTGAAAGGGATGGGCCGATAATGTGACACGTGCGTGAGCGGGCACGGCAATACAACGTGAAGGAGCGGAATGGGCACATCGATGCATTGTATTTCCACACGGGGAGGAGGGGAGGGGGTGTGGGAGGGAGGACGGAGATGCGCGCATGGCAATGGTTTGGGGACCAGGCAGCAGGGGCGGTGTCGAGGAGGGATGGGGTGGGGTGGCGGTAGCGACGTGCAAATGCGACGGATGAGAGGCGGTCGGGCACTGTGGAGGCTTGTCGTGTTAGTGGCGCGCAGAGTGGTTGGATTAACGAGAGGCAACGGGGACGAGGCTACGGAGACGAGGCGTGCGGTGCGTGCGTGGGATGGCGAGCGGGACAGTACGACTCGTGTGGTAGAAAGGACGGGTGCGGGAGCTTGGGTTGGTACGACTCGTGGGGTGGAAAAGAGGGGTGCGGGCGCTTGGGTTGGTACGACCTGTGGGGCTGGAAAGAGGCGCGGGGGTGCCTGGGTCGGCACGAGTCGTGCGGTGGGAAAGAGGCGTGCGTGCGCTTGGGGTTGAAACGACCCGTGGGGTTGGAAAGAGGCGTGCGGGTGCCTGGGTTAGTACGACGCATGGGGAGGGAAAGAGGCGTGCGTGCGCTTGGGTTGGTACGTGCGGGTGGGCGTGGAACGGGTGGGCGATGCGTGGGTGTGCGTCTTGTGCAGGCAGAGGAGTGCATTGGTATGCAACGGCGGTGCGTGGCCGGGTTTGCGGGCTGTTGATGCAGTGGAATGGGTTGAAACGAGAGCGGGAGTCGAACCCGCATGCGTTCCCAAGAGCGAACATCTTGTTCTGGGAGACTGGAGGGGAGGCGAGGGGAGTTCCCGGAGGAATGAATCGGTATAACAGAGGCTGAACCTCAGTGGGTCGTAGCAGCAAGGCTACTGTACCACTTACAGTACCCCGTTGTGGTTTAAGTTGTCTGCAAATGATTTATCTCCCCAAACATTCCGAATCGGTCCAGAAGAATCATGACATATGCTCTCGGAGGCGCACAGGCGCCCCTATTTTGAGTCGGGTAACACCCGGGGAGGTAAAAAGTGCCGCTTCCAGCATGGATTCCAACTTATAGGCGTTCAGTCATAATCCTACACATGGTAGCTTCGCGCCACTGGCTTTTTAGCCAGGCGCAATTACCAATTATGCGAATCAACGGTTCCTCTTGTACTAAGTTGACTTACTATTGCGGCACCAGATCATCAGTAGAGTCAACCTAACTTGTCTCGCGGCGGTCTAAACCCAGCTCACGTTCCCTATTGGTGGGTGAACAATCCAACACTTGGTGAAATCTGCTTCACAATGATAAGAAGAGCCGACATCGAAGGATCAAAAAGCAACGTCGCTATGAACTCTTGGCTGCCACAAGCTAGTTGTCCCTGTGGTAACTTTTCTGACACCTCTAGCTTCAAATTCAGAAAGACTAAAGGATGGATAGGCCACGCTTTCCCAATTTGTATTCGTACTGAAAGTCAGAATCAAATGAGCTTTTACCCTTTCGTTAGTTGTTTGGAGTCACATTTTGGGTCGGCGGAAATTCCCGCCCCGTAGTCTCGGAGGCTCCCGAGACGCGTGCCCGGAGGCGCTACGTTGTATGCTCCAGGGCGTGTGGGCTGGAATTTTTGAGCGGGAGTTGGGTCACTGATGTGGGTACGGGCGTCTGACGTGCGTATGGATGCGTTTTTGCCATTTCTGGTGGGCGGAAATTCCCGCCCCTTAGTCTCGGAGGCTCCCGAGACGCATGCCCGGAGGCGCTACGTCGTATGCTCCAGGGCGCGTGGGTTGGAATTTTCGTGCAAGAGATGGGTCATCGATGTCGGTACGGGCGTGCGACGTGCGTATAGATGCGTTTTCTTGATTTTGGGTTGGCGGAAATTCCCGCCCCTTTGTCTCGGAGGCTCCCGAGACGGGTGCCTGGAGGTGCTACGTCGTATGCTCCAGGGCGCGTGGGCTGGGATTTTTGAGCGGGAGTTGGGTCACCGATGCCAGTACGGGCGTGCGACGTGCGTATGGATGAGTTTTCTCGATTTCGGGTCGGCGGAAATTCCCGCCGCTTTGTCTTGGAGGCTCCTGAGACGCGTGCCCGGAGGCGCTACGTCATATGCTCCAGGGCGCGTGGGCTGGAATTTTTGAGCGGGAAGTGGGTCACCTATGTCGGTACCGGCGTGCGACGTGCGTATGGATGAGTTTTCTTGATTTCGGGTTGGCAGAAATTCCTGCCCCTTTGTCTCGGAGGCTCCCAAGACGCGTGCTCGAATGCGCTACGTCGTATGCTCCAGGGCGCATGGGCTGGAATTTTTGAGCAGGAGTTGGGTCATGGATGTCGGCACAGGCGTCCGACGTACGTATGGATGACTTTTCTCCATTTCGGGTCGGCGGAAATTCCCGCCCCTTTGTCTCGGAGGCTCCCGAGACGCGTGCCCGGAGGCGCTACGTCGTATGCTCCAGGGCGCGTGGGTTGGCATTTTCGAGCGGGAGATGGGTCATCGATATCGGTACGGGCGTGCAACGTGTGCATGGATGAGTTTTCTTGATGTTGGATCGACGGCATTTCCCGCCCCTCAGTCTCGGAGGCTCCCGGAACGCGTGCCCGGAGGCGATACGTCGTATGCTCCATGGCGCGTGGGCTGGAATTTTCGAGCAAGAGTTGAAACACCAATGTTGATACGGGTATGCGATGTGCGTGTGGATGCGTTTTCTTGATTTCGGGTCAGCGGAAATTCCCGCCCCTTAGTCTCAGAGGCTCCCGATACGCGTGCCCGGAGGCGCTACGTTGTATGCTCCAGGGCACGTGGGCTGGAGTTTTTGAGCGGGAGTTGGGTGATCGATGTCGGCACGGGCGTGCGGCAGGGTGGAAGTAGGGCCGAAGTAGGGCGCAAGTAGGGCGCAAGTAGGGCGCAAGTAGGGCGGAAGTAGGGCGCAAGTAGGGTGCAAGTAGGGCGCAAGTAGGGCGCAAGTAAGGTGCAAGTAGGACGCAAGTACGGTGGAAGTATGGCGCAAGTAGGGCACAAGTAGGACGTACGTAGGGTGAAAGTAGGGCAAAAGTAGGGCGCAAGTATGGCGCAAGTAGGGCGCAAGTAGGCATAAGTAGGGCGCAAGTATGGCGCAGGGAGGGCGCAAGTAGGGCGGAGGGCGCAAGTAGGGCGGAGGGCGCAAGTAGGGCGGAGGGCGCAAGTAGGGCGGAGGGCGCAAGTAGGGCGGAGGGCGCAAGTAGGGCGGAGGGCGCAAGTAGGGCGGAGGGCGCAAGTAGGGCGGAGGGCGCAAGTAGGGCGGAGGGCGCAAGTAGGGCGGAGGGCGCAAGTAGGGCGGAGGGCGCAAGTAGGGCGGAGGGCGCAAGTAGGGCGGAGGGCGCAAGTAGGGCGGAGGGCGCAAGTAGGGCGGAGGGCGCAAGTAGGGCGGAGGGCGCAAGTAGGGCGGAGGGCGCAAGTAGGGCGGAGGGCGCAAGTAGGGCGGAGGGCGCAAGTAGGGCGGAGGGCGCAAGTAGGGCGGAGGGCGCAAGTAGGGCGGAGGGCGCAAGTAGGGCGGAGGGCGCAAGTAGGGCGGAGGGCGCAAGTAGGGCGGAGGGCGCAAGTAGGGCGGAGGGCGCAAGTAGGGCGGAGGGCGCAAGTAGGGCGGAGGGCGCAAGTAGGGCGGAGGGCGCAAGTAGGGCGGAGGGCGCAAGTAGGGCGGAGGGCGCAAGTAGGGCGGAGGGCGCAAGTAGGGCGGAGGGCGCAAGTAGGGCGGAGGGCGCAAGTAGGGCGGAGGGCGCAAGTAGGGCGGAGGGCGCAAGTAGGGCGGAGGGCGCAAGTAGGGCGGAGGGCGCAAGTAGGGCGGAGGGCGCAAGTAGGGCGGAGGGCGCAAGTAGGGCGGAGGGCGCAAGTAGGGCGGAGGGCGCAAGTAGGGCGGAGGGCGCAAGTAGGGCGGAGGGCGCAAGTAGGGCGGAGGGCGCAAGTAGGGCGGAGGGCGCAAGTAGGGCGGAGGGCGCAAGTAGGGCGGAGGGCGCAAGTAGGGCGGAGGGCGCAAGTAGGGCGGAGGGCGCAAGTAGGGCGGAGGGCGCAAGTAGGGCGGAGGGCGCAAGTAGGGCGGAGGGCGCAAGTAGGGCGGAGGGCGCAAGTAGGGCGGAGGGCGCAAGTAGGGCGGAGGGCGCAAGTAGGGCGGAGGGCGCAAGTAGGGCGGAGGGCGCAAGTAGGGCGGAGGGCGCAAGTAGGGCGGAGGGCGCAAGTAGGGCGGAGGGCGCAAGTAGGGCGGAGGGCGCAAGTAGGGCGGAGGGCGCAAGTAGGGCGGAGGGCGCAAGTAGGGCGGAGGGCGCAAGTAGGGCGGAGGGCGCAAGTAGGGCGGAGGGCGCAAGTAGGGCGGAGGGCGCAAGTAGGGCGGAGGGCGCAAGTAGGGCGAAAGTAGGACGGAAGTAGGGTGCAAGTAGTGCGCACGTAGGGCGCAAGTAGGGCCGAAGTAGGGCGCAAGTATGGCGTAAGTAGGACGCAAGTAGGGTGCAAGTAGGGTGCAAGTAGGGCGCAAGTAGGGCGTAAGTAGGGCGCAAGTAGGGTGCAAGTAGTGCGCAAGTAGGGCGCAAGTAGGGCGCAAGTAGGACAGATGGGTCGCAAGTAGGGCGCAAGCAGGGCGCATGTAAGTAGGACAGAACGGGGGCTCAAGTAGGACGCAACGAGGGTGCAAGTAGGGTCCAAGTGCGCCATTCGCGTCCTAGTTTTGGCTCCCTAGTCTCGGAGAGGAATCGGGTGTGCCTTTGGGAGATAAAAATGGGTACGACACCTGGACTTCTGGGGAGGTGACCCATCCCAGTACTATTTTGGCCCATGGGTGCTTATCTGCGGAGTTTGAATGTGATCCAGAGTAGTAGCCCATGTATGATCGTACCACGCTTTGAAAGGGATGGGCCGATAATGTGACACGCGCGTGAGCGGGCTCGGCAATACAACGTGAAGGAGCGGAATGGGCACGTCGATGCGTTGTATTTCCACACGGGGAGGAGGGGAGGGGGTGTGGGAGGGAGGACGGAGATGCACGCATGGCAATGGTTTGGGGACCAGGCAGCAGGGGCGGTGTCGAGGAGGGATGGGGTCGGGTGGCGGTAGTGACGTGCAAATGCGACGGATGAGAGGCGGTCGGGCACTGTGGAGGCTTGTCGTGTTAGTGGCGCGCAGAGTGGTTAGATTAACGAGAGGCGACGGGGACGAGGCTACGGAGACGAGGCGTGCGGTGCGTGCATGGGATGGCGAGCGAGACAGTACGACTCGTGTGGTGGAAAGGACGGGTGAGGGAGCTTGGGTTGGTACGATTCGTGGGGTGGAAAAGAGGGGTGCGGGCGCTTGGGTTGGTACGACCGGTGGGGCTGGAAAGAGGCGCGGGGGTGCCCGGGTCGGCACGAGTCGTGCGGTGGGAAAGAGGCGTGCGTGCGCTTGGGGTTGGTACGACCCGTGGGGTTGGAAAGAGGCGTGGAGGTGCCTGGGTCGGTACGACGCGTGGGGAGGGAAAGAGGCGTGCGTGCGCCTGGGTTGGTACGTGCGGGTGGGCGTGGAACGGGTGGGCAATGCGTGGGTGTGCGTCTTGTGCAGGCAGCGGAGTGCATTGGTATGCAACGGCGGTGCGTGGCCGGGTTTGTGGGCTGTTGATGCAGTGGAATGGGTTGAAATGAGAGCGGGAGTCGAACCCGCATGCGTTACCAAGAGCGAACATCTTGTTATGGGAGACGGGAGGGGAGGGGAGGGGAGGGGATCCCGGAGGAACAAATCGGTAGAACAGAGGCTGAACCTCAGTGGGTCGTAGCAGCAAGGGTACTCTGCCACTTACAGTACCCCGTTCTGGTTTAAGTTGTATGCAAATGATTTATCTCCCCAAACATTCCGAATCGGTCCAGAAGAATCACGACATATGCTCCCGGAGGCGCACAGGTGCCCCTATTTTGAGTCGGGTAACACCCGGGGAGGTAAAAAGTGCCGCTTCCAGCATGGATTCCAACTTAGAGGCGTTCAGTCATAATCCTACACATGGTAGCTACGCGCCACTAGCTTTTTAGCCAAGCGCAATTACCAATTATGCGAATCAATGGTTCCTCTTGTACTAAGCTGACTTACTATTGCGGCACCAGATCATCAGTAGAGTCAACCTAACTTGTCTCGCGGCGGTTTAAACCCAGCTCACGTTCCCTATTGGTGGGTGAACAATCCAACACTTGGTGAAATCTGATTCACAATGATAAGAAGAGCCGACATCAAAGTAGGGCGCAAATAGGGCGCAACTAAGGCGCAAGTAGGGCGCAAGTAGGGCGCAAGTAGGGCGCAAGTAGGTCACAACTCGGGCGCAAGTAGGGCGCAAGTAGGGCGCAAGTAGGGCGTAAGTAGGGCGCAAATAGGGCGCAAGTAGGGCGCAAGTAGGGCGCAAGTAGGGCGCAAGTAGGACGCAAGTGGGGCGCAAGTAGGGCATATGTAGGGCGCAGGTAGAGCGCAGGTAGGGCGCAAGTAGGGCGCAAGTAGGGC